>JALRMF010000134.1:0-116517 GCA_026120015.1 Dendrostoma leiphaemia | reverse complement strand
ATAAAACTACTTATAAAAAGAATTTAAAGTTATTTATATATTATTTGCGTTAAAAATGCAGTAAAAAGATTATTAAAAGTATATTTATAAAAGATTTAATAATTTTATAATTAAAAAATAATTGCTTATTAATAAGCGCTTAAAAAGGTTATTATAATGTTGGAATAGTGGGTGTAGCAACTGGCTAACAGCTAGCCTAGGGCAAAGCCCGGGCCGAATCGGCCCTAGGAACAGAGCTAGTCCTAATTAGGACAGCCTTTTCACCTATAAATAGCTAGCTAGTTAGACTAGCCTTTAGCCTTCTAACTTAGACTAAAACTAAACTGTATTTATATAACTATAGTAAACATTCTTAACCTAACTTTTTTATATAAAGGTAAGCTATATTAACACTAATTAGTAATTATAATAATAACTATAAATAGTTAAGTAGCAAAGCTGTTTATAGCTATTATAGGCGCTAAAGCTATAAGTAGGTAGCAAAACCGTTTATTGCTATAATAGGCGCAATAATAATAAGCTAAAACTTTAACCTTAAGTTTTTTTTATTAAGCTTGTTTGCAATAATAATAAGCTAAAACCTTAACTTTAAGTTTTTTTTATTAAGCTTGTTTGCAATAATAATAAGCTAAAAACTTTAACCTTTTTTTATTAAGCTTATTTGCAACTAATAACCCTTTTTTTTACGCAATAATAAAAGCCTCCTTTTATTAAAACTAAAATGCCCTTTTTAATAAACTTATTTATAAGTTTTACAGTTTTTAAGTTTTTTATAGAAATAAAGCTATTTATAAAATTTATAAGCGTGCAGCAACGCTAAAAAAGCTTTTGCCCTTAGTATAGTAAAGATTTTAAATTTAAGAGAAAGCTAAAGAGTTATATTAGCGATGTTTATTATAATAAGGTTGCTTAAGCTAAGCGAGAGTCTCTTAGCTTTTTTAACCTCCCTTAGGCTCTAGCTAAGCTAACGAGTTAGCTAGCTAATTAAGACTTAAGCAGAGTTTTTTAAAGAGGACTAGCTAAAACTACGCTAAGGCTTTAGCTAGCCTACTAACCAAGGCTTTAGCTAGCCTATTAACTAAAGCCTTAGCTAGCTTACTAACCAAGGCCCTAGCTAGCTAGATAACCAAGTTCCTCTGTTAACTAACTAACTTTTTAGCTAATTAAACAATAAAAAGAGTCCCAGAGAAGACTGCAAAGAGACTAGCCGTCCTACTAGCCGTTCTATCAGCCGTTCTATCAGCACTCGTACCAACCGTCTTATTAACCGTCCTACCAACTGTACTACTCTCTGCTACTAGCTCCGATTGCAAGCTTGTCCCAACCTTTTTGGAATCCTTTTAGGGAACCTTTCTGGAATCCTTTCAGGAGACTAGATTTAAGCCCTGACGAGTGGTTTAACAAAAAGCCCAATAACGTTGGCAACCACTGCTCCTCTAACTCAGACGACGATTAGTTTAACAACGACGACCAAGATGGACAAGACTTTGAGGAGGATAGAGACGATGAGGGAGAGGGCTACGATAAAGGAGAGGACTATAAAGAAGAAGACTATAAAAAAGAGGACTATAACAACAAATAGGACGTTAACGACGACAAAGACAATGATGGCTACTATTCAGACTGGTAGAAAGGCCTTTAGAGGGATATATGTGTATAATACAAAAGCTGTACGAAGAGAAGAGAAAAACTGCGAGTGTTGGAATAGTGGGTGTAGCAACTGGCCGATAGCTAGCCCGGGGCAAAGCCCGGGCCGAATTGGCCCTGGGAACGGAGCTAGTCCCAATTGGGACAGCCCTTCCACTTACAAATAGCTAGCCAGTTGGACTGGCCTTCGGCCTTCCAACTTAGACCAAAACTAGACCGCATTTATATAACCACATTAAACGTTCTTAGACCCTGCCATACGTACGTACAAAAGTAAGCTATACTAATATATAATAAGCTTTTTATTATTTTTGCTAATAGTATAAAGCTTTTGCTATAAAAAGTATACTTATAAAAAATATTATAGTAGTTTTTAAAACGTAATTTATTTTATTTACTTTATTATTTATAATTAATTAATTTAATTATTAATTAATATTAGTAAATTTTTATTTTATATATAAGAAAAAAACAAATAAAGGGTAATAAAGTTATATTGCTTAGTTAATAAATATAAGAAAGAAAAGAGAGGTTATTTTATAGGGCTATTAAGAGGTTTGGTGTAAGTGCTTATGGAGCCTTTAGTTGTATCGGGCCGAGAACGGCCTGGCTGGCCATTAGGCCAGCTGCTCTCTCTGGCACTCGCGTGCCCTTGGTCCGACGCGGACCGGCCTACTATTGCTATGGCTATCAATCCACAGCTGCCAAGGCGAAGAGGCGCGTTCAACGTATCGAGAAACAATTCATTCAGCAGCAGCACTTTGATGGGCCCACAGATTCTACTAAGCCCCCGGATAGCGCCAGGCACCTCCCAGGCATTGTTAAGGGATGAGAAGTATCCGCGGAAAACCTGTACCCGCTTGCCGATGGGATTTTCTACGCCCCACAGCAAGCGGGTAGATTCGTTGACTCGGAACTTGCACGTGGATTTCGCTCTGGTTGTCAGTGACCAACTCCACTTGGGTCTGGATTGAGATGGCTGGAGAAGATGCTGGGGTTCGTCCGTTTCTGCTTGTCGAAATGGCATTTCCCCCCCCCCCGAGAAGCTGACGCCCCGGGGGGAGGGGGGTGTTTGTTCTACCTAGGACGGAGAGGACCACACAGAACATCTTTATCAGAATGCAGCTGCTTTTACAGAAGAGTGCTGCTCGCGTCCGCCCTAGACAAGAGCCTCCTTCATTGGCTCGTTCATCCGAACAGTCCCATCCACCATCACCTGGGCACCTCCCGGTTGTGAATTGCTTGTGTTGACGTATTTCATGCATGCGAGCCCCCCTGTCCTGCCTGCGCATCCCGAGCCCCCCACCAAGGGTGGCGCACAAGCAGACTGGGGTATCAATTCTGGAGTAGTGCCATAATCTGCGATAGAGTACTGCGGACAGTGCGATATGCCACCACTGACGAATCGGAGGGCGCCCTCGTACTCGTACTTGAGTTGTCAAAACTCGCGCCCCGGCACCCCAACTTTAATAGTCTTTGATCTCGGGCGCTTGCCCATTCGATTTACCACCTTGAGTGTTTGAGTTTCGATCATCGCACAATCTCCCCATCTTAATAAAGCGGACCAGAGCTGATTATAAGACGGCTGCTGCACTGCAATGATGTACCTCCCCGTCCCCAGCTCCGCTGCCGGGGCCCTGGATGACACTACCCGGGGTCCGAGTACTCGGGACCGCCCGGCTTCGACCCGCACCCGGAGGGCAGCGACTACGGCCGAGAACCACGCCGCGAGGCCCACCGCGTCGAGGCCTTCCCACCCGTACGGCGCCAGGAGGTCCCACCGCAAAGTTCGGACCGGGTGCACCAAGTGCAAGGAGAGGAAGATCAAGGTGAGTGAACTCTGTATGTCGTGTCGTACACGGCACTTCCGGGACACACCGCGAAGGCCCCTCAGCTCAGCAACACCCACCAGACCGATCCGGCCTACTTGTTTAGTTTGGCAGCCTACTCGGTTCTCCCATCCTCTCACATGTTCGCTCCCATCTCACATGCTCGTTGGCCTCTCTCTCACATGCTCGTCCCCTCTTTCACATGCTCTATTGTCGAAATGTATATATAGTGGGAGTGGTGCCCCCTCTCCCCAGGTCGTCCCGCACACGCCTCTGACTCACGCAACATCTTAGTGCGACGAAGGCAAACCGTCATGTTGGCAGTGCAGAAGACACAATGTGCCGTGTGACTTCACACAGTCAAGGCCGAGCTCTGTCTCGGCCCCGAGTCCATCCGCGAACGAGTCCGGTGTCGATGCCAGCCTGAACACGAACACTGTCGTCACAGGCCCAGTGATCAGCTCTGGCCTACGCTCGGACGGAACTCTGGTTGCGAGTCCCAGTGTGAGTACGGAGGAAGCAACAGCGGAGATCATCGTGGCGAACCCGACCGGCGATGCCCAAGACGAAACCTCCGAGGCAGCGCAGCTAGACGCCTCCTCCGCCGCCGCCGCCTTCGCCTTCCTGGAATGGAGCCTCAACGCCAACAGGGACCACGAGTCCACAGCGGGGTGCGGACACTCGGCGGCGCCGACGCCCACGCAGATGCCCTACGATCCCGCCCGCGATGACCCCGTCTACTACGCCGCGCCGACCTTCACCGCCAGCCACGCGCCGGTGCGGTGCGCCTCCGCCGACGACGGGGCCCTGAACATGACGGACCTCTTCCTCCTGCACCACTTCACCACCGTCACCGCGCCGAGCCTGAACCCCTGGCACGCCGAGGTGCAGCAGTGGTGGACGCACGACGTGCCCCGCGTCGCCCTCCAGAACCCGTTCGTCATGCGCTCCCTGCTGACGCTGGCCGGCCTGCACGTGGCCTACCTGTCCTCCGGGGACGCCGCCGAGACCCGGCCCTTCCACATCGCCCGCGCCCTGGAGCAGCACAAGCTGGCGGGCCAGACGGCCGCGTCGATGCTGCCCAAGCTCGACCGCGCCACCGGCGCGCCCATGTACGTGTTCTCGGTCCTGACGCAGATCATCGTCATGGCGATGCCGCGGCCACCACAGCATCACGACCCCGCCGACGTCCTCTCGTGGGACGGCGTGGGCGCGCAGGAGTGGCTGCGGCTCATGCGCGGCGTCAAGACGATCGCGGACCTGGGCGAGGCGTGGGGCGTCGAGGGGAGCGTGCTGCTCGGCGCGCTCGGCGAGGGCACCACGCCGCGGGCGCTGTGGAAGGACTACCACCGAAGTCGGAGGCGAAGCGGCGCGGCAAACGAGAGCGGCGGCGGCGGTAGCAGCGGTAATCCTTCCAAGAGGCGGAGCAGGTGGCATGTAATGCATGAGCCGCCTCTCGCGGCGCTGCGGGATTTCATCACCGCGGACGACGGCCGCGTCGAGATCGGGGGCCAGCACGAGCACGAGAGGGAGGCGTCCCGGCAGACCTGCCTCAAGGCGGCGGACCAGCTCGCCTTTGTTTTCGCGTCGTTCCTCGAGCACGGCGAGTGCATCCAGACCGTGCGGCTGATCTTCTCGTGGCTCTGCCAGCTGGAGACGCGGTTTCTGGACAGCATGAGCCGGCACGACCCCCACTGCCTGCTGGTGTTTGCCTACCATGCCGTCCTGCTGTACTGGACCGATCGGGCGTGGTGGCTGGAGGGCTGGGGCCCCCGAATAGTGGACGCAATTTCCATCATCTTGGGCGGTGCCGAGTCGAAGTACAGGGAGTGCTTCAGATGGCCTAGGATGCAGATGGGGCTTCCGGCGCTTGGCTGACCTGGCCACAACGCACTAAGGAGGCACCAAGCGCCGAGTTCGTGCGGATCTTGCACATGGTTGACAGACGGCTGTAGATTGTTGTTCGGCTGGGGGGGCTGTGACCGGTCAGCTCCAAGTGTGTATACCCCTTTTGTTCTAGAATGTGAATATTGCCTGCTTGCTACGACGGAACAACAGACCACTGCTCTCAAGACGAAATACGGATAGCGTCCTGGTGCTCTGGCTGGGGCGCGGCCGGCCAACTCTGCTCAATCTCAGTCCTGGCGGCACTCGAAGGGCCGAGAGATCTCGACATCTACGTTCAATATCCGACGACATTCGTTTCCATGGCTTGCTGTTGGATGATGCAGACCCTGACACCAAAACAGAATAGTCTCACAATTTCTCTTGGAAAGGCTTCCTCTTCACCGCCTTCATCGACTTGGGGCCTCCGCCGTCCTCATCATTCATGTGGCAAGATGCCCCTGATTTCGAATATTTCCAGCCCCTCTCGCCCGCATCCTTTTCGAGCCTCCGACCGGAATCACTCATCAGTTATCTTTCTCTACCACGTCTCCTTCTTGCTTGCCTCAGGCTCTAGTAAGCGTTCTGCTCAAAGTATAACAGAATGCCTTTGACTTGGCAAGAAGCTTTTTGGCAGCCCAAGCTTTGAAACATACAAGCAAACTGTTTCGAAAATTGTAGGATTAACTTTCTTGAATAGAAATACTGCTGATCTATATATAGTATCAGATGTACTTACATATTCCAAATTTCATTCTTGTTCTACGCATGCAAGTGCTGTACTTACCATGCTGTGTACATTGCATGTGCGTGTGCTGTATTTGTGTCGTACATTTTTGTGTCGTACGAAGCACTTGTATCGTATAGCCGTATGCCATCGGATGTAAACGAGTCGTGGAGACAGGAGGTTTCCACACAATCTATTCACTGGAGCAGTTGACACTCCTGGTTGCGGCGTGTTAGAATCATTGGATTCTACTCGGAACCTTCGTCAGCTCCTCTGAGCCACAGCTGGCGCAGCAGAGGCTATGAGGGATTGTAACCTATAGCGTGCATCTTCTCAGCACTTAGAAAAGAAAAGACTATAGAAGGTTTCGTTACGAGACGGAGCCAGAGATCTGCTGAAGGCTGGCCACGGAAGGCTGTCCCGGCCCTTCCGGAGTCAGAAAGATCCTCGCTTTAATCGACAGAAGGTCTCTGTCAACTTGCGACGTACTGCTAGCTGAGAATGGGTTCTTCCGTCGGGACTTGTTTGCAGGAAAGGAGATAGACAGCACCGTGGCTGTGTATTATAACTGATGGGGACCTGTGCCCATTACTCGCGCCGGCCTACTGCTGTATTGCAGAATTGGCTCGTGGGTACCTGGTGTGGCCAGGGGGGTCCGTGGAAGCTTTTTGGCCGACGCGAACACTCGGTTTCGTACCCGTACCTTCGCCCAGAGCATCAATACACAGGATGAACATAGATAAAGTTGCAGACATTCCCCTCCAACCCATACCTAGGTAGTTAGATTCAATACAGCACGTGGCCATATTGCCACAATTTGCTTGGTTTTTTGTTTTTTGTTGTTGAATGGCTGAGGATATCTCCGTACAACGACATCGTCGCTTGGACACAATTCTGGCTCCCTATGCACCCCCGCTGTCTTAACAAGTCTCTCTGCCCAGAGCTACATCCTCCAAACGCACGGCCACCATGCGAGGCTTCAGATTCGCCGAATTCGATGCTCAGTGCAGCGAGCTGAATGCCGACCAGCTGCAGCAGAGATGGCAACACTACACCCGCGCGTTGTCGGCTGCCTCGACCAGCACCGCCGTGGCCACACTGGCTGCCGCACCGGCCGGAGGCATCTCCATGATCGGAGCCATGATCGCAGGCCCACTGGTGCACAATGCGCGCAAGAAACGCCATATCATCGAAAAGCACATGGGCCTAAAGGGTGTGGCGCCAGACACACAGAACAGCGAGAACTACGGACCGACTCTTGGTAGAGTGACCGAGGTCGTCAGTCATGCCGTACTTGATGGCCCCCTGACGAAGGAGCGCGCAAAAGAGGTAGCAGGACGTGGAGATCGACAATTGATACGCACCAGCAGCATGCCGGCCATGGGGCCTGCGGCGGATTCCGCCGGCAGTGAGAAGACGGCACAGGTCTCGTTGAAGCATGCAAACACCGTGCCAGGCTCGCTGGGTGCCGCTGGCAGTGCCCTTCTCGCCTCTGCGAGCCGCATAAGAGCAGAGAAGTACCCCTTGCTCAAGGAGTACATCTCTTCCGTCGCGACTCAGTCCAAAAGCTACATGTCTCTCGGGAAGCCCGGCGGCAATGGACTTTCTCCAGCTGGTCGAAACTGGACCGAGTCTGCCGCTATATCTGCGGTAGACTCTGATCCTCTTCCGGCTGACGACTCGAAGACCTCTTCCTCCCGAAGGTCTGTTGCGCAAATATTTGTCGCGGAGCTCGAAGGCGATTCATACTACAGCCATTCGTTAGTGTCACCTCTTGGATCAACCGTATCAGAGATGGAGGATGAACTGGAGTACGGGTCAGTGTCACCGTGCGAGACGACATGCACCAATCTCGAGGAGGATCATGCCTTCGACAATCTGCTCAGTTCCATGGATGAGACGGCTCTCTCAGAGATCGAAAATGAGCTGGAGCTGGCCATACAGGAGATGGACGACACGACAACACGCCTTGAAGACACCGCCGATGAACAAGTTAGCATAGGATTTCACAGCCCAACTGATCTCGACGCCATTGTAAGACGACAAAGCACGAGATACAGCAAGCGGTGCAGCGTTCGGGACAGTAAATACTCGTTTGATGACACCCAACATACCATCAGTCAAGCTTCGGTGCTGCCCCTGAGACCACCACGGTCCTTCGGCGGCGGGCTGAACCTGACACTCGTCGGTGACCAGACAGGTTCTGACTTCTCCCATGAGGATATGGTGAAGGAAGCCTTTGAGGCGCCGTCCCCAACGGTAAGCGTCTTACCGGCATATTCAGAGACAGATCCCGAAGCTGCGTCGGAGGTTTGCGCCTCGAACTCCTCTGCACTGTCCTCGACCATTGACACAACTGAGAAGGAGGCTGTGGTCGCTGAGACTCCCACGAACTTGCGAGGCAGCGGTCTCTCGCACACCGACTCGTCGGCTTCCCACGCATCATCCACCCGGCTCATCATGTCCGACCCCACGTCTCCCGAACTTGTCGTGGCTTTAGTCCCGACTTCGGATTCCTGCTCCGAGATGAGCTCCAGCGAGCCCTTGACGCCGACAATGAGCCAGTCTCCGGAATTCGTGGAGGCAGCGCCTCCGGCCTCGAGTAGCAAACCTGGGAGTCGTGCGTTGAGCGTACACAACGGGATGAAGAAGGTTGGGTATTTTGGACTAGAACCCGCGACGAAGATAGCCGTAGGAGGGAGTTTGCTTCTTATGGGCGTGCGGCCGAGTGTTCAGCGAAAGATGTTGGACAAAGCGAAGAGCAAGATGGGGATGCCGGAGAAGCAGAAGGAAAGGAATGAAGACGATGACTATGTGGACTATATATAATTACCCAGAATCCGGTGGTGTCTTCTACAATTGACAATGAAGCCAAGAATGACTTGATAATCCCAGAGACGTGAGCCACAACGCTGGGAAGAAAGTCAGCAGAATTCAAGCGCGCGGCTGCGCTAAACAACTGACAGCCATCCCTACAAACAGCGGGGCTTCCCATTCAACCCCCCCCCCCTCCTGGACGTCATCCACAGTGTACGTGCAGGGTTTCTCCTGACTCGACAGTGACTTCGCCCTCTCTTCCCGACAGGAGATGCCCTTCCACGCTCAACGCGATCGACGCTGACTCCAAAGCTCCCACCCTCATGTCCTTCTTTACCTTCAGCTTCTGGAACAAGACAATAGCCATGGCCTACACATCAGTCCCTTCCGACCCACCACCAAACTACATCACAGCCGCACGCGACCATGGCATCCGGCTGAGGCAGAGTGCCCCCATCAAAAAGGGGCCGTTGCCGTTCGAACTGCCCATCATATCGCACCTGAAGGGCAAGAGGGTGATACTCGCATCCGCGTCGCCGAGGAGGAAAATGCTGTTGGCACAGGTCAGCCCAAACGCCCGCGCCAGCCCAGCCCACGCCCCCTTAGCCCACGCCCCCCCCCCCCCTTTGCTCCGGAAGCTCTTCCCCAAGATCAGGTAGCTCACAACGCACCAACTGCTCACAGGTCGGCCTCAAAGACATCGAGACCAAAGCCTCCGACCTCCCCGAGGACCTCGCCAAGGCCGACTACACCCCCTACGAGTACGTCTCGGCGACGGCGCGGCGCAAGTGCATGGACGTGTACGAGCGCGCCATCGCCGAGCAGGCCAGCCTCGCCGCGTCCGGCAGCAAGGCCGAGGCGCCGGCGGACCCGGAGCTCGTGGTCGCGGCCGACACGGTCATCGTGTCGAGCGACGGGCGGGTCCTCGAGAAGCCGTGCGGCGAGGCCGACCACGCCCGCATGCTGCGGCACCTGCGCGACACGCGCGTGCACAAGGTGCTGACGGCCGTCGTGTGCATCGCGCCCAAGGCCGACGCGAGCCACCCGGGCTACGAGATCGCGTCGCACACCGAGGAGACCCGGGTGTACTTCGCGCAGGAGACGGACGGCCTGCCGGACGACGTCATCGACAAGTATGTCAAGACGAGGGAGGGCGCCGACAAGGCGGGCGGGTACGCCGTGCAAGGGGTCGGCGGGTTAGTGTTGGTGGAAAAGGTCGACGGGTGTGTGGATAATGTGGTCGGCCTGCCGGTGCGGAAGACGTTGGCGCTGGCCGAAAAGGTCATCTTCCAGCAGGGCGAGGAGGAGGTCCAGTGGTCAGATGAGGAGAATGATGACTGAGGCGAGGCCTGTGTGGGTAGGGATGGCGGAGCCAGTGTATGATGATGCCTCATCGCGTCGAGGGCGGTCTTTGTGGTACGTGAAGAGAATAATGAGTGTGGTACGAGTGTCTTCACAACACTCGAGACCAGATCCAGATGGTCGATATGTCCCTTCACTCATATAGGGTCTCTTGAGTCTAATGCCTAAAGTCCCCGACTTCAAGATTACGGATACTGGACAAGACCTTGAAGAAAGCGCAAATGCTGTACTGTTCAAAAGTGTCGAACAAATTCCTCCATCCCAGAATCTGATTTCGTTTCGGTATTTGCATGCTGGGCAATCGCACTGCGGCCCTCTTGAAAGCCGTGCAATGCAACTGCCGACCTATGAGGCGCCACAAGAAGCAATAATTTTCACAGTCGCTATGATACGCATGGTGAGCTATTGAATGTGGCTCTGACATATTCATAGGTTCAAATGTGCATTGCAGAGTTACCATGAAGTCGAGTCCTGCGTAAATGGCTTCTCCGACCAGTCACTGGAACGAGGCCGCCTTCGGATGCAGACCTAGTAGACATTCATCAACGGCGAAATGTGCATTGTATCAAGCTGTTCGGGTATCACGAGGACATTGACTTCTGCTTCTATTGATACATGGCGACCTGATTCCTCAAGAGCCGCAGCAGTTCCGTTGGGGTCATGGGCACATCTTTCCGCCCCTCTAGACCAATGATTCCTGTACCATTGACGTCTACATTCCCACTCTGCACATTCTTAGGACCGACGACGACGACGACGCCGTACCCCTTTGACTTGGCCTCTCGCACTTTTAACCCGACACTCCTCGCGCTGTCGTCCAAGTCCACCTCCAGTCGCGTGGGGTGGACCGCATCCGCACCCTGCTCCAGGTTTGCGGGGTCCTCGTCTCTGACGCCTAGCAGCACGCCTCTAGCCTCCCGCGCGAGCCTGACCACGGGGTCCGTGTCGTTGACCGTGATGACCACCACCTGCCGCGGGTTCAGCCAGAACGGCCACCTCCCGTCGTAGTGCTCGATGAGCAGCGCCATGAGCCGCTCGACCGAGCCCAGCACGGCGCGGTGGATCATGACGGGGCGCACGCGGCCCACCACGGCCAGCGCCTCCGGGTCGGTCGTTGCCAGGCCCTTCTGCTCGAACTCGGGCGCGGGCGCCTCGTACGCCAGCTCGAAGCGCTTGGGGAGCTGGAAGTCGAGCTGGACGGTGGCGGTCTGGTGCTCCTTGCCGTCCGAGTCCCTGAGGATGATGTCGATCTTGGGGCCGTAGAAGGCCCCGTCGCCCGCGCTGAGCGTCCACGACTGGCCCGTGCGGTCCAGCGCGCCCCTGAGCGCGGCCTCGGCCTGGTCCCACTCCTCGACGGCGCCGATGAAGTGCTCCTCGGGCCTCGTCGACAGGACGAGGCGGTAGGGCCCCAGCTTGAAGGCCTCGTAGGTCTCCGCGACGAAGTCGAGGGTGCGCTTGATCTCTGCCTCGATCTGCGACGGCCGGCAGAAGATGTGGCCGTCGTCCTGGTGGAAGCGGCGTACGCGCGTGAGGCCGCTGAGGGCGCCCGAGATCTCGTTGCGGTGCAGGGGCGAGAAGTCGGCGTAGCGGATGGGCAGGTCGCGGTAGGAGTGGCGGTGCGCGTTGAAGATGAGGCAGTGGCCCGGGCAGTTCATGGGCTTCAGGCCGTACTCATCCTCCTCCGCTGCGGCCTTGCCGCCTCCCTCTGCGGCAGTCCCTGCGGAGCTGTCACGGCGAGAGGGCGATGTGCTCGTCACGGTGAACATGTCCTCGGCGTAGTTCTCGAGGTGGCCAGACTTTGCCCATAGTGCCTTCTTGTAGATGGTCGGGGTGATGACCTCTTGGAAGCCATATTTGACGTACTTCTGGCGCAGATACTCGACTAGCCTGTTGAAGATGAGGGCACCGGCGGGCAGGAAGATGGGTGACCCAGGGCTGTATATAGAGGTGGTGAAGAGCTCTTGCTTCACACCGAGGTCGCGGTGATCAGCCAGAGGTTTGGGCAGCGGGCCTTTGGTCGGCCCTGCGTGGTTCGAGCATGGTCGAAGCTGAATGTGACGTGGTGCTGCTACTGGCGTAGAGGTCCTAGGAGAAACCCCATTTCTCGAGATGCTGGACTGTCCGTTGACCAAAGATCGCGAGTAGCCTCTCACAACCCTTGTGCCCAGCATGGCCGTGGTAGATGGTGATGGTGCCTCAATCCGACAGTGCCCATCCTGTGAGGCGAGGGAGAGCATGGGCAAAGCAAGGGACGAAGCCGATTTCTCAAGCTTCCAAAAAGCTTCGATGGCGTCCCAGTCGCGTGGGCCCCAATCCAACAGGCACGACCCCTGCTCGCCGTCAGTCCAGGCAAAGGGGGGTCCACATGACAGGGGTGCCAGATCACCCGCCCTGCCGCCTCGACCCGCGTCATTCCCTCGCGGGCTGCCACCCTGCCACCCCGCCATCCTGCCCTTTCTGGGTGTGAACGGTTTTCGACTTTACGCCACGCTCGCTCCGACCTTGCATATCCAGTCCTCGTCTTCTTAGATGCGCTTCCAGAGTCCAAGTTGAATGTCATCATCTTTACTGCTCTTCACCCACCTGTGAGGCTGCCTGGACCGTGACTCACTCCGCTACTTGCCTGACCCACCGTCGTCTCCCCGCACTCAGTCCTAGGCACATCCACGGTTGCTTTGTTACGCGCTTCTTTGGATGCTGTGCTAGCACAAAGAAGCCCAGGCAGACACCGCGTCTCGCCACTTCGCTTGCCGCGCTTCTTAGAACTTTATCTGCCTTATTTAAGCTCCCGCGCATCTAGAAGCACCGCGCTTTGTCTGATCTTTCTTTTCATTGTTGCTATCTTGTGTGTCCGATCTGAATCAGCATCAGCTGGGACGGATATATCTTCCGTCGCGCAGGCGCTTTCTTCGCACAAGCGTCTGCGCTTCAGGTGACACTGAGACACCCGCCACGAGACGAGACTGTCATCACATGATTGCCGACGACACCTCGTTCTTCGCTCTTCGGGACCACCAACCAACGCGCGACGAGACGGAACAAGACAAAACATGAGCCGCGCCAGGACAAGAAGGCAGGAGCCTCCGGTCGAGACATCCTGGCGCATGGTAGAAGGCGAGCACGACAGCTTCGACACATCGATCGTTCCCGACGAGTTTCTTGACGAGGATATAATATTGTCCAGCGGGCCCTCACAGCTATCCAACTTGTCTCAACTCTCCGGGCTCTCATCGCAGTCCAACGGGGACTGGAACATCGGAGGTTCGCAGGACAACAGCACCATTCAGGATTTCATCACCAAAGCAGACGACGAAAGAGTCATCATGCGGTCGCCTTTTCAGCCATCGGTGCCGGGCGCCGTGAGGCGGTCGCCCAGGTCACAGGATAATGGTGAAAGAACACCGGAGCCACAGTTCTACATGCCCAAGGTTGATGTTGACAATTCACGTCGCGCGTCGTCAACAGCATCAGGGCGGACTGTGAAGCCGAGTGATGAAGCACGTCTTCGAAGCCGACGAACCGTATACCCGACTCGACCGAGACGGTCTGCTCCAAAGTCGATATTTGCCGATCAAGAATCACCACCATCATCCATCGGACAGCGTCTGGCTACCTCACTCCCAAACGCGCTGTACGACATATTATCTTGGGCCTTTGGCGTCGTGGGCATGGCTTTTCGATATGCGCAGAAGCCCCTCGCCGTCGCACTGGCTATATACTGTGTCGTCGGCGCACTCATTCTCGCGTCCAACTGGCTCACACACTCCTTCTATACCGCGCTGTCGCCGATATGCAACCTTCCAGGTCTCAAGTATGTCGTCGACCTGCCCTTTTGCCCTTCCATTCACGTTGACCCGGGGAAGGGGGGCAAGAGATCCGTCGAGTTCGACGACCTCATGGATGTACAGGGACACTTCGAGCAGGTCATGGAGAAGTCCGCCAACGGGGTGTCCCTACCCATGGAGATGAAGCACAGCGAGGCCTCCATTCGCGACCTGCGGACTATGGTGCGCTACTCGCAACTACCGGGCAAGGATGAACTGGTGCTGGAGTTCGACGGCTTCATCGAGACGGCGAGCATTGCCTCGGACGACCTACAGCGGTTCAACGTACACGTCGGCTCCGCCGTCGACTCGGTCATCAGCATCAACCGGTGGACCTCGCGGTACCTGGACGGCTTGGTGGCCGCGGAGCAGGAATCAAAAGGCTGGATCTCCAACGCGGTGGCATTCGTTTTCGCGCCGTTCCAGCCCGCCGTGTTCTCAGACCGCAGCCTGCTGGAAAAGTACGTCGAACACACGGCGCTCGTGTCGGACAAGATCAGCGCCCTCATCGACGAGGCGTACGAGGTCCTGCGCACGCTCCGGCTCGCACAGGGCCACCTGGACCTGATCAACGACTTTGTCGCGCGCTCGCAGCAGGACGTGGACGACCTGACCAAGGGCGGCGACATCTGGCTGACGCTCCTGCGGATGGTCAACGCCAACGTCGGCCGCATGCGCAACATCAACGACCAGCTCCGGCTGCTGAGCCGCGTCGAGTCGAACCGCAATCGGGCGGTCGCCGAGGTCACCGAGCTCATCGGAGACCTGTCCGCGATCAAGGAAGAGCTCGCGGTGCTGCGGGACGCCGTCAAGGAGCCCGAGAATGCGGGCTACACGACCCACGGCCCCATGCCGCTCAGCGTGCACATCGAGACCATCGACCACGGCGTGGACAGGCTGGAATATGCGAGGCGGCGGATCCGGGCGGTGGAGAATGATCGGATCCGGGAGGTCATCGCGAGGGGCAAGGAAGGGGAGCGGCTTATTGAGTCCTCCTGACTTTTTGGGCTCCTGGTGTTCGCTTCTTTCCTGTCTCGGGAGTGGGAATCAAATGAGCGCAGACGGCTGCCTATTGTTTCCTTTAAAGCCATTCGCGCACAAAACATGGATCAAGGGATTTCCAATTTGACTGTTTGTATGGTGTCCGGCAGCGCGGTTAGAAACTGGCATCGAGCTTGATAACGAAGGGAAGGCGTCGCGTTGCGTTGCAAGTGGCGAGCATTGCTTGTCCATTTGCCTCCTGTATACACTGCGCTCTGACAGTTGTCGACTGCCGCTTCTTTTTTTGTCTTGCGAACATCGATAGTAACTACAAGATACCCAATGTTCTGAGCTCGCAAATAAGGTCTCTTAGTTGTCGTGGACCGTGATTTCTTGGAAATCTGGATTTAGACTCTTCCTACAGTAAACAATATCAAGCCATTACAACGGCGCATGCCAGATGATGTTCTGCCCAAATTGCGAAGGTCTTCGTGGATGAATAAACACGACGGGGACCAGTGGGGGAGAGGGGAAAAAATTGAACCATAGGTCCTTGCAAATCCAACTCTTTGCACAGACAAACGCTCATAGTAATGACCAACAGAATTTATCCAAGCAAATGAGACCACAGAGCCCTCTTTCCTCGTGTGAGCGCCCGTCTTCGCCTTGCTAACCCTCGCGTACATAACCAACCCGACAGCCTGTGCGTGCCAAAAGACACCAAAGATCGCTCGGCATGATATCCCAGCACGCAATGCCCGTTTTCCTTCGCCTCCGTCCCTTTTCCCTCAAAAGCAAACAAAGTCTGTCGTCTGTCCAATCCAGCCCAAGCCAAGGCCCCATGATCGTCATCATTCTCATGACCACTACATGATCCAACCGCCCCCCTCCCCCCCCCCGGTTGGGTTCGTCGTCGCCCTTGCCTAGTAGACGAAGTACGACTGCCCCAGCGGCAGCTCGGAGCTCGGATCGGCGCCGCAGACACGGCCGTCGGCCTCGACGGTGTAGCGCTCCGGGTCGACGCGCATGCGCGGCATGGTGTCGTTGTAGCGCATGTCCTTCTTGCCGACGGCGCGGCAGTTCTTGACGGGCTCGACGCGCTTGCGCAGGTTGTAGGCCTGCACGACGCCGTGCTCGATCGAGGCCTGCGACACGAACAAAAAGGACGCCGAGGGGACCAGGGGCGCAAACATGGGGCGGGCGATGACGGGCTGGACGGTCGGGATGGAGGCGTTGGGGTCGCCCTGAGTGATGAGGGTGTTAATGCCATCATTTGCTCGACAGATCAAAAAGAAGGGGGCGCGGAGGTGGCGAAGGTTTTGATACGTGACAGATGAGGACGGAAGGGTAGATGAGATGAAAGGAAAGGAATGTGTGTAGAATGAGGAGAAACTCACCATCTGAGCCCAGGCAATCAAACCACTCTTCACCACCAGACTTGGCTTGGTCCCGAACCACGCCGGATCCCACACCAGCAAATCCGCCAGCTTACCGACCTCGACGCTGCCAACAAGATGGCCCATCCCCTGCGCCGCCGCCGGGTTCACCGTGTACTTGCTCACGTACCTCTTCACCCTGAAGTTATCCGCGCCTGTTCCCTCGTCCTCGGGGAGGGATCCTCTCTGCACCTTGTTCTTGTGCGCGGTGTTCCACGTCCTGAGGATCACCTCCCCGCACCGGCCCATGGCCTGCGAGTCCGAGCTCATCATGCTGATGGCGCCCAGGTCGTGCAGCACGTCCTCGGCGGCGATGGTCTCGGCGCGGATCCGCGACTCGGCAAAGGCCACGTCCTCGGGGATGTTCTTGGACAGGTGGTGGCACACCATGAGCATGTCGAGGTGCTCGTCCAGCGTGTTGCGCGTGTAGGGGCGCGTCGGATTCGTGCTGCTGGGCAGCACGTTGGGGTGCTCCACCACGGAGATGATGTCGGGCGCGTGGCCCCCGCCCGCGCCTTCGGTGTGGTACGTGTGGATGGTCCGCCCCTTGAACGCCGCGAGCGTGCTCTCTACGAAGCCCGACTCGTTCAGCGTGTCCGTGTGGATGAGGCACTGCACGTCAAGCTCGTCGCAGACGGTGAGGCACGCGTCGATGGCCGCGGGCGTCGTGCCCCAATCCTCGTGGAGCTTCAGGCCGCATGCGCCCGCGATGACCTGCTCCCGCAGCGCCTTGGGGTCGCTGTCGTTGCCCTTGCCCGTGATGCCGATGTTCAGCGGGAGGGTGTCGCAGGCCTGCAGCATCTGGCGCATGTAGTTGGCGCCCGGGGTACAAGTCGTGGCAGACGTGCCGGCGCTGGGAGGGGTCTAGTGTTCAGTGTGCGCCCCGGTCCGACAAGAAAAGTGAGTCAAGGGGAAATGACATACCTCGGCCCTGTACCACCGCCCAACATGGTCGTGATACCACTAGCAATGGCCTCATGTGCCTGCTGGGGGCAGATAAAATGGATATGCGTGTCAATTCCACCCGCCGTGATGATTTTACCCTCGCCTGCGATAACATCCGTACAGCTCCCCACGACCATCCCCGGCGTCACACCCTCCATGACATCCGGGTTGCCGGCCTTACCTATCCCGACGATCAAGCCATCCTTGACACCTATGTCCGCCTTGTAGATGCCGCTCCAGTCGACAATCAGAGCATTGGTGATGACAAGATCCAACGTCTTCGTATCTGGCCGCCCCGAGGCCTGTCCCATGCCCTCACGCAGCGTCTTGCCCCCGCCGAACTTGCACTCGTCCCCGTAGACCGTCAAGTCCCGCTCGACACGCACCCACAGGTCCGTCAGGCCCAGGCGCACGCGGTCTCCCGTCGTGGGGCCAAACATGGCCGCGTACGCTTCCCGACCCATCCGGCACGCCTCGGCCGCCGCCAGGCCCGCGTCCGCAGACGCGGGCTCGGGGGCGTGCGCGAAGCCGGCGGCCTGCAGCTTGGCGACGATCTGCTCGGCACGGCTGGCGCTGACGACGCCCGAGGCAAGGTTGTTGCCGCCCTGGATGATGCGATTGCCCGCGATCTCGACAAGGGTGACAGTCTTGGCGTCGCCGGGCTCGAAGCGCACCGAGGTGCCGGCGGGGATGTCCAGGCGGAAGCCGTAAGCGGCGACACGGTCGAAGGCGAGCTGCGGGTTCGTCTCGATGAAGTGGTAGTGCGAGCCGACCTGGATGGGGCGGTCGCCCCTGCTCGTGACCTTGAGCCGGACGCGCCGCCGGCCCTTGTTCAGCTCGATGGTCTCGGTCGTCTTGACGGGGACGACGGCGCCCGGCTGGCGCTCTGGGGCGTACAACTCGGCCGCGGGCAGCTGGAAGAGGTCCTGACTAGGGATGGGCAGGAAGCTCCCGTACAGGGCGCGGGCGAGGTCGCCATCGTCGGAGCCGATGGGGTTGTGTACGGTGACCAGATAGGTCCCCGTGGGAAAGGTTCCCTCGACCTGGATCTCATGCAGCGTGGACAGGACGGAGGGCTGCACGTGGCGCCGACCAAGCATGGTGGCGCCCAGGGTCATGAGGTCGGCGACGGTGTGGTTGCCATCGCGGATGAGCTCTTGCAAATTGTTGGCGATGAGGGCCTGGTGTACACGTGTCAGTGGTGTACTTGACGAGGGCGGAGGGAGGAGGTAGGAAGCAGGGACTCTATGAAGTCTGCATGAGATTCAAGCTTACGACGGCCTCGGAATGGTTCAGCTTGACGCCCCTTGCAAGACGGCGTTGGGCCACGAAGCCCAGTGTTGAGATGGCGAGCTTATCAAGCTGGTGGTGAGCAGTATCGCGTTAGCAATTTATTTCCGGGAGACAGGAAAGCAGTGCGCTTCATTAAGCGAGCGAGCGGAGGGATGGGGCATGCCGGAAAGAAATGAGAAAAGGAGACAAGAAAAAAAGACAAACCTCTTTTGGCACAAGATGCATCTTGTCCCAACAGGCTGAGGACTGTCGAAAGTCACTCCGTCTTAGCCGTCCGGAAAGAGTTCTCACGATGCTCTCATGGGAGCAGTGATGGGATGAGATGTGATGTGAGAATGAATGTGGGCCCAGATCTGAGGTCGAAGGACAGGAGCGTACGTAAATTTTTATTTTTATTTTTAAAAACGACTTAACCCGACCCGATGGACCCAAGATGGCTCCAAGGGAAGGGGGAGAAGGGGAAACGGAAGGGCCTGGGGAGGGGGAAGGGGAGGAGGGTAAAGGGCTGAGTGAAGACAGGTCTAGACTCTAGAGCTGGTGCTGGAGGTGGGAAAGAGCAGAGCAATTGCGAAGATGGGAATAGCTAGGGGATAATTTAAACAACACGCTTGCATAACCCATCGTTCATCCATCATTCACCATTCAATCCATCCATCCAGCCATCCAGCCATCCAGCCATCCCCCCCTCCATCCTTCTTATCCGCATGCGTCCGTTTCCTCCGTCGATGGACATATTGACACGCTGACCTTGTACATACATAGTGACAGATCGACAGCATCGTATGGCGATGGCTTCGTATAGCATTGATACCGCACGGCACACGCAGGCACAGCAGTATGGCTTGTCATCTTTTTTCAAGCACAATACATAAAAGTACAGAGTACCCGAAGCTGCACCGTACGCGCCGCACCTCAAGTCGTCTCGCCTTGCCTCGCCTCGCACCGCAACATTGATCCGACAACAGATGCCAAGAACCCAGCCCACACGCATCATACCTGCATCGCCAGGAACCCCCAATCGAGGCTGTCTCGGGATATGGCTCACGGTACGGCTCACGGTACGGCTCACGGTACGTACCGGCCGGTACTGGGGACTGGTGACAGCCCTGTGGTGCATTGCATACACGGGTCTACCGACGTAGGGTAGGGTGCTGTATCGTGCAGGAGGTCTAGACCTGGCTCTCCAAGGGACCATCTCGAAGCTGCTGCCCCAGCCTGCCTGCCTGCCAGCCTGCCCAGGCCCAGGCCCAGGCAGCCAGGCACCCCAGTACTCAGGGTACCCCGCACCGAAACCAATCCATCTGACAAGCTGAAGAGCTGCTGATAAGGGTAAGGGTCCTCTCTGTCCTGGGGCTTCGATGGCGGGGTGCCGGGTCAACATATCGCCTGCTTTTTCTTCTGCTTGTGCCTCCGTCTCGGTTCGCTCTGCAGCTTTTCTTTTTCAAATCTTTCCCCGGAAACAGATCCAACTTCCCCCGGTGCGCGCTGGACACGGTCGTCGCCTCTGCGTGGCACGATTCCAAGCACTCCTTGACAAGGCCAGCACCCGCTCGCGTCTCCCCGCCCGGGTGGAATATCTCGCCTGGAAACACGCACAGGGCAGGCCGGGGCAGAGAGAGCTTGGGGGCCCCCGTCACTCCGACCTGCCCCTCCCTCGCAGGCTAAGGAGCTCTGCTCTGGAGCTCTATCCCTGCAATGCTCGCGGTCCTCTCCAAAACCACCGAGGCACGAAACAGCACATCGTATTCTATGCGAAAGTTATCTTACTTCGTAAACCCCGTACGCGATTGGGTTATCCTGGCTCTGGCTGAGGCCATCTCTGCCCCATAGATTACAAGATGGCCGAAAGTTAAAATCTTCAATTCCGTAGAACAAACGAACTTGAAAGGGTGCCAATTCCACCGCGACACAGCAGTGATAGCGTTGACATGTTGCGAGCTCTGAGCTTCGATCTCGAGCACAGCATCTCCAGCTCATGGTCGATGGAAAACCCCCAAGAGCCGCGCCGTGATATCCGGGGACACGTCAGCCACGAGTTAGCCTCTGGGCACATAGCGTAACGAAAAGGAAGTCGAACCTTGTCCCGCCGTCTGTCGTCGTCCCAGGCACCTCTATAGTCAACTGTACCGCGTCCCCCGGGCCAGGCGCATGAATGCATTATCTCTCAGCCCTCAGTGAGCAATCGCGCAGCCCGGATGAACCACCCAAGTCCTCTGTAAAAGGCACGCCCACTCAGAGCAGGGCGTTCCTCCAGGACAGCCTTCCATGGAACTGACGACAACTGTGCGTGTGTATGTGTGTGTGCGTGTTGTAGGTGGGGGGGGGGGGGCGGCAACTTCAGCTCCTGCTCTCCTCCTTCTCTCAGTGGCTTCTACAGAATCTTTGCAGTGAGCCTGCTGAACCATTCGGCCGCCTGTGATGGAGTCTGGTCACAATCAAGCCGGTCATGTCTGTTCCCTGGCAGACTCAGGCCCGGTCGGTACTGTACGCCCCATCGGCTCGGCTCAGCGGACCCCCTGGGCCCACGGCCGGCGGCCCCGGGGGCGGGAGGGGGGGGGGGGCAAGCCCTATGGGACCCAGCTAAAGCCCCCCTCCCTCCTCCCTTCTCTCCCAAGCAATGCCTGGCAGGACCTGTAACAGTATTCGGGCACGTCCATTCTGTTCATGCGGACCACTACAATGGTTGACCATGCGGCGGCACTCTATTATGTACCATGCCAACTTGGGATCACTAGGTTAAGTCGGCTAAGACCTCACTTCAACTCTTCAAGACGGAAATGACAGCGAGTCTAATTCGTTATAGTGTGGTCTAGCAGCCCTCGACCGGGCCTCAATGCCTGACGATTGTTGAACTGTGCACTGTCAGCAGCCTATACAGGTCAACTCCATAACCATGCGGAATCAGAAGTTCATTCTCGTTATTGCCAGTCACCTTGCTCATGTACCAGTTTGCTTGCTTCCTTTGAGGAAAGAGAAAAAGCCTAGAGCTCGTCATAATTACACGCGAGACCGGAATCTACACAAAAGCAATTCATAAACATTGACCGACTCCTCCCAGTCCGCCCGTGTCAATGCGCCTGCTCTTCCAACTAAACACCTTGAGGGACAGACCATAGCCATCCGCCCTGCCCACACAGCACGCGGAAGGCAGCAGCAGATCAAATGATTTCCCCAGTAGTCCCGGTACTCCCCCACCTGCCCATTCACCCAGGAGCTGGTTCCGTATGTTCACGCTACCGCAAAGAGACGTGTACAGGGCAGGCAAAGGAACAACACACAAAGCAGTTCGCCTCCTCTCCATAAGAGCATGGGCATACTTCCATCTCGTGTCCCGAGACCAGAAATAATGCCAATGTAGTCAGCGGTCACTCCACAAGGGCTTGACGTTCAAGTGCTTTCCTTGCACACGGGAGTCGACAGTACTTTCTGGAGGTCGATTGGGGTGCTTCACAACCCGCCAAGTTGGTCGCTGCGAGATTTGGAGAAAAGACAATAGATCTGCCATTTTCTCCCGTCGAGACGGGCGAAGTGGACCGGCAAGTCGATTCTTTTCTTTTTCCTTTCCGTCTTTTTTTGGGAGTGTTGAGGTTGAAAACTGGACGAGAGCCGCACCGAATGAAAGAGGTATCATGGTTGAAATTGAAAGAGAGCCGGGTCGATAGCTGAATCAACTTGGGAGGGGGGGACCGCCTAACCGCTCTTAGCCTTCTTGCGTCCCGACTTCTTGGGTTCATCCTTCTCGGGCTGCTCTACCGGCTTAGCAGATGTCCTCTTGCGCTTCTTGTCCGGGCTGGCGGCAGCACCGCCGGCAGCGGCCGCCGCAGGAGTGTTCTGGGCGGTCTCGACCTCGCCCTTGCGCTTGCGGGATCCTTTGGCTTTGGGGGTCTTGCCAGCCGGCTCCTCCACAGGAACGGGAGCAGGAGCGTGGTGCTGCAGCTGCTCGGCGATGGCCACATTGTCGTTGATAGGCTCGGCCTCGACGCCACCAACGGGGGGCATGGGAATGTTGAACTCTTCGCAGTAGCGGACGGCCTCCTCATCGGACATCTCCTTGGCAGCCAGGTTACCCGCCTTGTACGAGTGAACCCGAGCATTATAGAGCCTCAGGTTATACTGGTACGCCTGGTTCCAGCCCTGATATGGCGCATTAGTCATCAGAGAACAAGAAAGCCCACGGGGCGGATACTGACCAGTTTCTCCTGAGCCGACATGGATGCCCAGCGACGCTGACCCTCCTCCTGGACGGCGCCCTTGGGAACACCCTCGCCAAGGTCAGCCGCGATGATAGGGCGGGCGGTCTGCATGTAGAGGAAGTATGGAGTCAGGGGGCGCTTGGGAGCATTGGGGTCATGCTGGCGCTTCTTGCGCTCCTTCTTCTCATCGGCAGCAGGGACGGGCAGGGGCATGGGAGCCGGCATGGGCTGCACATTGAGCAGGTTCTCGAGGTTCTGGCCGAGGACATCATCGCCATTGAGCAGAGTTGGCTCGCCCAATAGCAGATTAGTCTGCGTCAGGTAGTCGGCGGCAAAGGAACCGATGATTCCCTGGATGGTGGTGAGGCGCGAGTAGACCTGTCATGATCATGTCAGTTATCGGGATGTCGAGTTGTTTATTTTTCTTTTCGTTGGCCATTCCGGTGTCGTCCGCATCGAACTGATTCGGCGGATGATGCACTGAAATTGTTCGTCAAGGCAGAGCAAGTGAAGTGTTCATATTTGGAATTGGCCGGCCGAGGACTCGCCTCATGGACGCGTACTGAGACGCGTCGCAGTGCACAAACAACATGGGAGCTCTCATGTTGTGGTGGGGTAGTGTAGTGATCACGTGAATCGTTGAGTTTGGGGTGTTCAGAGTGTGTTAGGGTGGTACAGAAAAAGAAGAAGGAGAACCATCATATGGCGGTGTCAGTGTAGGCAGGTGCTGGTGTCCAAAGCCATGAAGTGAGGGTGAGAAGGGGGATGAATGGTTGGCGGGTGAGGCTGGCGTCACGATTGAACCGCATCTGGTATTGCTGGTACTGGGCATTGGCGACAGTGCTGGCGCCGTCTAAAATTGACACGCCGCTGCCGTCACAATGGCTGGGGGTGGTCGTGCAGGAGGTGAGAGCGGGAGTGGGAGTGAGATCTGGGGGATCGTTGCCAGGGAGCGTCCTGTGGACGGGGTTGTGGACGATTGGAGTGAGGTGGTGAGATGAGAGACGGTACGTACGCTATCTCTGACGCGAATGAAGTTGCCGACGTCAATAGTGCGGCCCTGGGCGTTCATGATGGGAGCATTGGGCATAGGAGGGATGGGCGCCGGGGCCATCTGGGCTTGGGGGTGAGGCTGCACGGCGGGTGCCAGCTGCTTCTGCTCGTCGGCCTTCTTGGGACGCGCCATTGTTGTTGACTGTGTTGGCCCGGGTAGCTTGGGTTGGTTGGTTGCGGCTGCAGGCGACGGCGAGTCGAGTTCGAGGCTTGAAGTCGAGTCGCTGCAAGGCAGTCAAGTGGGCTGCAAGCTGTGTGGGTTGCGGGTGGTGTTGGCGGTTGAGTGAGATTTAGTGGTGAGGGTTTCAGGCGGTCTTTGTCTGATGCCTGTGATGCCTGTAGAAGTGGCTGATTGTTGGGCGTGGAATGAATGCCCTGGGGGGGGGAAGCCTGGCGGTTTGGGTGCGTGCAGGTGGGTTCCGTTGCAAAGTTGGTTTGAAAGAAGAAGAGTTGGGAACAGCGCCGGAGCTTAGGAAAGTGGGTGACCGCCGGTTTATTGGAAATTGGGGGGCCTCAGAGGCTACTGCTGATTTCAAGTGGCCCTGGCTGCAACGGTGGGCTGCACACACTGAATCGAGTTTGGAGTGGGAGCTCGCCTGGGCAGGTTTGAAAAAGAAGGCGGGAGGGGGGGAAGGGCTTGCTCGCAACGAAGGCGCCTGCCTCCCCCGAAGACAGACTGCCCTGCCCAGCCCTGCCCTGCCCTGCCAACCTGCCCACCCAGCTGCCAATGTCATTCCACCGTCCCCGATTGTCCGACCCCAAAACTTGCTGAGCCTGCAACCTGCCACCCGCGACTTGCAGAATCGGCCCAGCAGATCAGCGTGATCTCAAGTCCTCGTTCCCTCCCTACCAGGTCCTGTCTGCCCCGCCTCTCTTCGCTTTCATCTTCTCACATTCTGCTCCAGCACCCCCTTCTGAAATCTAGAGGCCGTTTTTCAATCCTCCGAACTCGGGTCTCAGGCACTTTCAGTGCGGCCCTGACGGCAGCACTGGGCTGAATTGCAACTTGACTCTGCGACTCTGCCTTCACTGCCTCCAAACTATCTCAATTGCTCAAATCTGCCTCTATTTTCAAGTGTTCCAAGTCGCACTACCACCCGTGGCTCTCTTAAACTCCAGTGCCTACTTTAACCGCAGGTATGTATGTACCTGAGGATAAGTTCTACAATTGAACTCGTTGCAAATGCATTCTCTTGATGCATGATAATTTTGTGAACACCTTTTCTCTTTCATTCAAAGAATGCTCACCGTATGTGCAAGTATGGGTATCAATTTTGCTCTGCGTGTGCGCTTCTCACGGTGTGTGCAACCTTCTGCCAGAGTGTGCCCTGTCTGCCTGTTCAAAGAAAAGAGGGGCTGGTAGCTCTCGAGGTGCCGCTGATTTCACAGCGGCCTTCAGGCCAATGAGGAGGCTCAGTTGGCTGCTGCAGGGGTTACAGACCTTGAGCGCTAAATTGGAAGTAAAACTCCGTCCCGCCGAACTCCCCCAAAGTGCCACAGCCATGGTCATCAGTGCCACGAGTGCGCCAGGCGCAGGTGCCAGAAAACAGCGCATCTCACCCTCAGCTCACCAGAGCAACCTCTGGCGCCGTCCCTCGCCATGGACCCTCGCCGCAGCTCTGGCCAGCACACCTTGTACACCAGGCTCTGGCACCACTGTGTCTTGGCACCGCAACACGATCGTTCCAGCGCTGCGCTGCCGGTTCTCTTCTACTTTGCTGACCTTTCAGCACCTCTGGAAGGAAGATCCGCTGAAATGCTCCGAACAGCTGTACGAGACTTCTTTCAAGCCAGCCGGCTGCAGGGCAGGGCAGAGAATCACAGTGAACCTTGGACTAGAGTACCACGTTCCGGCAATGAACGGGAGTTCGTTCGACCTCCCTGCAGCGTTTGGTGCAATACAAGTGTAGCGGGCTGAGCTGTTCTCCCATTGTAGCAAGGCAACAAGGCGTTCGGGTCCAAACCACCTACCTCCCTGCTTTCTATATCAGAGACATGAGACTGCCACAGATTGAAGAAAACAGAACCAAGCCAACATCTCCAACCATATAGATCTGCCACGCACCTAGACCCAACAATCAATCCCCAACGGACACCGAAAGAAAAAGCAATGCACGCAAGATCGTCCTGAACTGCCTCTTCCACACGTCGTCCTCAAAAGCAGCAAGTAGACTTCGGGGCCTTGGGTTGTGATTCTGGACGCCATCTGACCTTGCAACGCGACCATGAAGAGCTCTACCTTGCTTCTGAATACTGGCTGTTGTGGCCTGGGCTTCTGTTTTGAAGCTGAACGCGACACCTCGTCTTCAGCAGTTTTGAGGCGCGGTGCGACACGTAGTCAGGCGTGGAGGCTGCTGAGCCGACCCGCCCAAAACAAGAGGGCCTGGATGGCTGCTTGCCTCTGCCCTCCTTGCTCAGATGCCATCCCCTTCTGTTTAATAAGCTGAGCGGGCCTGTGTGAGGACAGCAGTTCAATGACGCAGGCAGTGTTGAGCGAACATGGTGAGATTTGAAACAGCTCTCAAAGTATATTGTACAGCCAAGACTCACCCTTTCTGGGCCTCTCATGAGAAGTTTGGAGGTGCGCAGACCGGTGGTGTATGATACCTAGTTCCTCATGGGCCCTGGAGCAAGAGTCTGGAGCGCTCTCGAAGCATACGAAGCACAAGGGTTTCTGATCACGGAGAGAACGTCCTAATGCTGGTAGCGCATCACGATCCACCGCGTCTGCGCGTCAGGTCAGGTCCATCCACGGGAAGGGCAGCCTCAGATGCGGGGGGAGCTGTTTGTGATCGGGTTCGGGGACCAGCTTGGTCCCCAGCCTGGCCCTCCAGCTCTGCCCCCGGGCGAATGAGGGTCCAGAGCTTTCTCGCAGCGGCAGCAGCAGCATAGCACCCAGCCCGAGTGGGGCTCTCCCGCAACGGCCCGGCGGCTCTTTCAGACTCAGACGTGCCTGGCGCCCGGAGAGACAATCGAATCAAGCCAGGAACGAGACTAGGGCGATAGCTGGACGCGGGAGCGCTGGCACGGCGGGGTATTGTGAGACCCTGACCGTTACTCGATGTTCTATTTTAGCAACCACTCTAGGGTCTGAGGACTACGTGGTGGCGCCTCCTCATGGAACTCTGTGCAAGGTACTTCGTAGAGTCAATTCAATTCCACGTCTCTCGCCGTGACCTCGTGAGACCACGTCTTGTCCTCGGACGATGGAGCCGATCCCGGTGACAGACGACAGCTTGTCTTGAGATCAGCTTGATGTTCTTATCACGAGATCGGCGTAAATCGTCATACCGCTTAAGCAGACGAGCATGTTCAACAAACGGTGAATCGCATACCGACAGTCCGTCCTGATATATCGAGACTCGAAAAGCCCATGATCACCTAGATGCCTACTGTCCTCTCAGTGGAAGAAGATCAGGTAGCTTTTCGCCTCCTCTAGTGGTGATGGTGGTGCAGTGAGGCATGTCTCTCGATAGCGGCAGCTGAAGAATGCAGCTATCTATAGTCGAAGGTCTTGGCCTGAAACTGAAACACCTGTGCTCCGAGCCTTGTAACGTTCCCAGGCTGGCATAATTACTAGTACTCACATAGTAGTTGTCAACCCCTGGAGGCGGTATATGTGATGGTCTATAGTGACACTTCGTCCCAAATGTGACTCTCCAACACAACAGACCACTGCGTTCTTCTTCGGCCGTTCAACAGTAGATCCCATCGCTACCAAGTGACTCTGAGAGTGCAGATGGGAGGGAGCACGGGGGTGGAATGTCCCAGGGCCGCCGCGAGGTCGTGCAACAGCATACAACTGGCTGGAGTGCATCCCTGAAATGTCTTGGCTGACGACCGCATCTCACCAGTCGGCCCCTCCTTTCACGCGTGGAAACCTGCGTGCCTGCCCCTCACTTGCTGGCGACTCGACTCCACCCGAGCTCCTGTTTCCCAAGCTTGCGAATGGAGTCTTGGCGCGTTTGGCCAACAATTCAGCCTTCCCGTGCGCCAGTGCCCGACCTTCTCCTGGGGCTCCTTGACCCAATTTCTTTTCATCCTTTTCCCTCCTGCTTCTCCTCTCTCGAAAGCAAAGTGTGACGTGACGTCTGGATCCTTCCCTCAAAAGTGCGTCTTGCGAAGCAATATCTCTGTCTTGAGAAAACAACGTCTGGAAACAGCAAAACCTCTTAAAGCATCTCCTACCTAAATTGGAGCTCCGTCAAGCTCCAGACTGTTGTCACCTGCGCAGAAGTACCGACCGTGCCACAGCATAGCACACCAAACCACCCGGCAGACAGGGTGCGTTGCAACCCTTCATCTGCAGGAGATCAGACAGCCGTCTCTTTTTGTTTCTTCCTCCTCTTACCTCTTCCTCGAATCGAAAGCTGACCGACGATCGAGACAGAACACAAACACAACCAACATCATGTCTTCCTTCAAGATGACGCCCCTCCTGTGGGGGCTGATTCTACTCTTCCTCTTCGCCAGGCCCACCCACGCTTTCGGAGCTGGAAACATTGCTGGCATCTCCAAGGTCGAGGGCCAGAACTGTAAGTAAACAATCACTTGAGCTCACTGCGTACAGTACTAAATCATTCTTTCTCAACAGGGCGCCATGGTGATATCGAGGGTGAGCAGAGCCAATGGACTCGCCTCCCAAGCAATACTGACAACTGACTTCAACAAACAGACACTCTCCTCAAGATCTTGATGGCCCGGGCCGTAGGCGGCAAGAAGTTCGACAAGCTCATGGTGTCGAGAACCTACTTTGGCAACTGGCTCCGCGACTACTCCCAGGCAATCGACGTCGGTACCGTCAAGTCCGTCTCAGCAGAGGCAATTCGCCTTCTACTTTGTATTCTTGGCTTTTTAACGTTTGGATTTGGCTCGCGCGAGTTCGAGGTCACTGCGGACCGTCTCGGTTGCTACCGACCCGAAGGTGCGTCCGCTGTCCTTTCTTTCTTTCTTCCAATACTTGCTGTATCTGTTTTGGAAATGTCACCGAGACAAGGCTGACATCTGAGATAGATCACATTGATAACCCCAAGAACTACGCCGACAACGAGGATGCTCGCCAATACGACCGCCGCCTGCGCGGTCCGGTTGACGAGCGGGTCGAGCTGGCAGTGGACCCCGAGACGGGCCTCAAGAACTACATTGCGAACGAGCGTGCCAACATCATGACGAGCGCCTTGCACGTGAGGCGTCTCTTCACCAAGTGCATCCAGCTGGGCCGACAGTATTCCCGGAACCACAGAAAGGAAGACCTGTACGAAGCTCTCAGACTGATGGGCACTGGTCTCCACTGCCTGGAAGGCAAGTTATTCGTGCCCCAACACTCGTTGTCACCCTTGCTAATTCGGCGGCAGACTTCCTGGCGCATAGCAACTACTGCGAGCTCGCCCTCATCGAGATGGGCGAACGTGACGTCTTTCCACACGTTGGTCGCGACACTCGGATGCGCCTCCGCGGCGCTCGCAGCGAAGTCTACCCCTGCGTGACCGGTACATTCGGTGGCGTGGACTTCCTGCACTCTGTGACTGGTGAGGTGTCGGACAAGTTGACGCAGAACGAGATTGAAGAGCTCGAGGGCACGCTTCAAGAGAGTTCCCAGGGGGACACCAGTATCCTGCGCAACCTGCTCGACAAGATCCCCGACGGCCTGTTTGGCGGTGACGACAAGAAGAGCAAGATGGAAGACCTGCAAAACAACGCAAATGCGGCTCAAATGCAGAACACGACCATCTCACCCCGCGACCCAGAGGAGTACACGCTCTATATCAAGAACATTTTCCAGCAAATCATGCCGGCTATTGAGTTCCACGATGAGATTCTCCAGACGATTACCGAGGAGATTGAGAAGATCCCCATCCTGCCCAAGATAATCGAGCAGCTCGAGGACCAGCTGTCCGTTTTCGTCTTCTCGCTCATCGCACCTTTCATCGTGCCTGTCATCACCCAGATCAAGAACGAGCTTCGTACCGGCTCTGATGAGATCATCCAGAGCAGCCAGAATGAGCAGCACGTCGTCTTCAATGACGACCGCTCCACCGACCCAACTCACTCCATGCTGTCCAAGGATCACTTTTCAAATGTCAGTCCGCCCTTCCCACCCCTACTTCACAAGCATTCATCTTGAGATCGCATTTGACTCACATCCACTCCCAGATCCTCAACGAGATTGCCGGCCGAACTGCTTCTCAAGTTGTGGCTTGGACTGTGCCCCAGCTGATGAAAGCCTGGGACGACGACTCCGTCGATCCGGAACGCGTCTGCAACCGTCTGATTCACGGTGTCATGCACCACCCGGCGCAGCGCGACCAGGGCGACGACGGCGCGCGCGAGGGCCGCGCCCTCATGTTCCGCACCGTCGAGGAGTGGTGGCGCGACATGGACCGCGGCCAGCAGGACGAGTACCGGCGCAAGCTGAGCCGCTCGGGCGTCGAGCGCGGCGAGAACCACAAGGAGGGCGTGCAGGACACGGGCCACGGCCACGGCTGCAGCGGCAAGCTGGGCATGCACAAGCAGTTCGGCTCGGACGGCCCGCAGAGCATGGAGGACAAGATCGCGACAGAAGCCGCGGGTGCCATCATCGGCGGCCTATCGGGCGGACTTTCGGACTTCGTCTCCGGGTCGACCGGCGGCAAGATCAACCTGCCCACGTCCGACAAGCCGACCCAGGGCGGCGGCCTCCTCGGCGCCGCCTCGTCGCTCCTCTCGGGCGCGTTCTCGTCCGGCGAGACGGACACGTACGAATCGCGGCCCCACCGCCAAGCAGACGGCGGCGTCCAGCAGACCATCGAGCAGTACGGCCGTAGTTCGGACGGGCGCCGCTTCGAGCAGGCCGAGCTTACCGACACGCGCTATTCCGACGGCCGGGAGACTAGGGAGTTCCAGCGCTTCGAGCAGCGAGAAGACGGGCGGGGCCACGAGCAAGGATACGGCTTTGAGGAGAGGGAAGAGCGGCGCGGCGGTGGCGGCGGCTTCCAGAGGACTGAGGAGAGAAGCTGGCAGGGTGAGGATACCTACGAGAGGCGGGATGAAGGGCGTCACCAGCAGCAGCACCACAGAGAAGAGGGCAGATTCGGCGGCGGTGGCCGACGTGAGGAGCCCGAGTTTGGCGGTGGCCGTCAGGAATACGGCGGAGGTGGCGGTGGCTATGGCCGCTCCGAGCAGCCTCGCTTCGAGGAACGTCGCGATGAGGGAGGCTTCGGTGGCGGCTTCGGCGGTGGCCGTCGTGACGAGCCCGAGTACGGCGGTCAAGAGTACGGCAGGCGTCAAGAGTACGGCGAACAAGAGTACGGTGGCCGTCAAGACGAACGCCAAGAGTACGGCGGTGGCGGTGGTGGTGGTGGTGGATGGGGCGGAGGTCGCCGTGACAACGATGAGGAGAACGAGGAGTACGGAGAGGGCCGCCGAGAGGGTGGTCGGGGCGAGCGCCGTCGCGACGACGAGAGGCGCGGTGGTGGCTGGTAAGATGTCACCTGTGGCGCGTGGTCCTCGAGACACATGTTGCTCTCCAGCCTCAGCTTGTACTGTGTTTGAGGGGAGGGGTATGTCGATGGCCTTGCATTCAGTCTGCCCGGCACGCGTGCCAGTAGTGCTCCCCTACCCCGTGAAGCTGACGGGGCACGCAGTGTGAAGGTGCCCGCGGCATGAAGAAAAGCATTTGATAGAGTGGACAAGAATGGAAGAGCCGCTTGTCTGTCTATCTGTTTGTGGATGATGTATTGAGATCCCCTCATACTGTCGTGATCTTTGCATTCCATTGAAGAAGATTCATCGTCGAGGCAACTGGCCGTCTCACGTTTGCGCAGTCGGTTTACACACAAAGCAAAGGTTCCAAGAAGACCTCCCTGCCTTCTTCTCTGACCCGGACCGTTGAGGACTGCTCATCTCATGTACGATACTCGTTGTCCCAGGACCCGAGAACGCTTGAGATGAAAGCCGTCATCAGCTTCAAATCACGAGTGATGCCAGAGCTCACACGAAGCAGGGGCCCTGCATTTCTCCATCTCCCCGACCAGCAGCCCGGGAGGCTTCAAATCTTTGTGTCGCACTCATAATTCTTTTCGGGGATTCAATTGACTCGATCCAATATAGTTCAATAGGGGCAATGCGATGCCAGCTGGCCGCATGATCTATTTGTTTTTGACCTGATTTAGCCATGTACGACCTGCAGCTGCTGCAGCAGCAGTCTACTGGTTTCTAGAATCAGAAATTCCCCAGCACTGCGTCAAGTGTGCTCTTGCTTCTCGGCTACAGGCGGCCGTCGTCATTGCCTTTTCAGCCTTGGCTCCCACCAATCTCCATTGATGCTGTTGCTCACGCGAGGTCTATTTCGAAAAAGGTGGCGAAATGACCTCCCAACAGCTGTCTTGTAGCTCATGCTGCCCGGCGCCATCCAAATTCGCCGAGTCCCTAAACGCCGTAGTAGATGCCTCTCGAAAACCGTGAAGGAAAAATTGCACCGGGGTATCATTGGACAACGTCCTTTCGAGAGAAGAAAAAATCCAACCGGCCTGTATATCATCTGAATCCGGGAAATATCGTCAATGCGAGCTTCGTCCCTATTTTTGGTTAGTGTGCCAATGATGCAGCAGTAGCAGAGGGTGGAGACTGACATCTCGGTCGTCCGTCCCAGCTCCTCCCATCTTCCGATTCAAGCTCAGCTAGATCACGCATTCGCAGGCGCGTTTCTGCTGATGGGCTATGATGTGATGGTTGAACGTCTTTGACAGCATTCTCTGCATTGCTGCTGGGACGGAACAGTTTCTTCCTCCTCAAATTGTCCATCCAGCCATTCGGAGGCCGAGTCTCCAACTCCCCCCCGTCTTCGACAACGACAGACCCACGAAGCCGACGCACGGCTCTCTCACGCCTCACCATTGCGTTCGTGATCGAGGGACAGTACCCATTCGGGAGCATGGACGCCTTGCACTGCGGACACAGAGAGCTGTTTTCACTCAAGAACTCGTCGATGCACTCCGGATGGTAAATATGACCGCATGGTAGTTCTCGTATGATGGTGGCGCGATTCTCGTAATCCTCCTCACAAATCATACATCTTGGTTGGTAGTCAGTTGATACACTATTGATTGTCAGTCCAGTCATGGTGGACTTCGCCGTTGGACTGGCCAGGCCTTTCTCAGACACAGTCTGTGCCGGCATGCCGGATATGGATCGATCGATGCCCGCACCATGATCTCGCGTTCGTGCTGGGTCCGGTATCCTCGGCGACACTGGCGATAACGGCGGGCTTGTGGGCTTCGGCACATAGTTGTAGGTAAAAAGCGGGAACTTCTCGACGTGTTCGATGGGCACCCGGACTCTTTTGATGTTCATTGCCTCCAGATTAACTTCCCCTGACATGACTCTCTGCTCAAGAGAGATCCGTCGTCTCCTCTGGACACAATGCATGAGACCAGACACGCAAGCGATGAATGCCAGAAGCACCCCGATGCAGACTAGACTGAATACCCAAATTGTCGGCAAAGAATTCGGGGTCGAAACACGGATTTCGGACCAGATTCGCACGTAGTCGTCCGCACTTGGGCTGTATAGCTCTGTAATATTATCGCCGTAGGGCACTGTACTGACATTGCCGGAGTACAGGCTCAGCTTCGTCATCATCGATGCGCCGACGCTTCCCGAGACTGCATATATTGGAAATTTGCTGTCTTGCCTCCAGGCACCATGGTCGTGTAAGCTCCATGCCCTATTTCCAACATCGGGAGGCCTTGCGGTGCTATCGTCCGGAAGGTAGGTGATGAGGCCGCGGATGGGATCCCCAGCGGCCGACGCCAAATAGGAACTGGTGCAATTCGGGCTGTACCAAGGTACAAGAGCAATCAAGTTGTAATCAGACGGCGGCAGATCGGCTTGCCGGACGGCAGACGTGGGAACGTATTTCGGTTCTTCCTCCTTGCAAGGGTCGTCTTCGTCCATATCGGGTACGTATAGCAAGCCTTGTATGATGCCATCCTGGGTCGATGCGTACTTCGAGGTCAGAACTGTGACGTTCTCTCTTATACTGGAAGAGTATGCTAAATCATTCTGCACGGTATCAACAGGCTGCCCGTGAACGGGTGCGAGAGGGCGAAGGCTCGACCTGGACGCGTCGGGGGCAGAACTCACCGAGAGGGCAGTGATGTTCTTGATGATGGTCGAAGGGATGCTAGGATCGCCCGACCAGGCGGGGTTGCTGAACAAAAGACTAAGGCGAGGTAAGTCAGTACAGACTTGGCCACGCACGGCCATGGCGACGAGTTTGGGTCGGGTGACGTTGGTGTTTTGGATCGAAGCGCAACCCGGATGGACGGCACAAGCAAGGGAGAGGAGGGTCATCGCGCGTCGACAGCTATCGAGGATGCGGAGTATGGCGCCGTGTGGGAAAACAGGCACGCTGCCGAAGTGAGACTCGGCATCTTCATGGAAGAAGCCATAGAAATATGCTCGGTAAAGAATGACGAGCCCGTTGTCGAGGCCACAGGACTGGGGCGGGGCAGGGCAAGGCAGGGCAAGGCGTGGTGTCAAGCGAAGCGAAGTGACGTGACGTGCGGCATCCGACATGGCCCCACGGGCGAGGACAGCCAGAGAGGACAGCGCCGAGACAAAGACGCGACATGAGGAGTAGGTGCGAAGGTGGATTGGGAAATAAATCAAGCACACATACACTGCATTTGAAATGTCATCGACGTAGGCTGTGGAACAGAGATTGACAGTCAGTATGCGTCAAAAAGAAAAATGAACTAGCTGGGCGGGTTTGTTTGAGTCTTGCCAAGGCGGTTGGGCCGGTGCCAAGAGCCTGGGAAGCGATCACCAAGACTTTTGACGTCTTGTCGTCCAGTCTGGCGTCTCTTCCAAGCCTTTTGGCAGGCCTGGGCAGGGGAAAGCGCAAACAAAAAAAAAGAGACCTACTATTGCCCATCATTGTCGGCGATCATCGTGTGGGCTGTAGAACCCAAGGCTCGAGGCGCGACTGCATTTAGGCTCCGACGATGTGCGAGAGAACGAGCGGGTGGGGGTGGGGGGCGAAATTCGACGGTGGTTGACTGCGCTGAGGACGACAGCGATGGCTTAGGTCGCCCACCTACTTCTTGGGGGTGGGAAAAACAAGGGAAAAAGGGGAGGATCCGAAGAAGAAAAAAGAGCAGGTTGGAAAAGAAGGACCACTTGTACGGAGGAATTGACTAGCGGCGTGTGTGCATGTAGGTAAGACGCGCTGGTATGGCCGGACCTGTTGGCCGTTGAAGGTGATGGTGAAGATGGCGGCGAGAAATTGCCAAGTCACTCAGGCTTCTCAACTCTGGGGTGGGAAAACTGAAGGACGAGAGAGGGGAGTGCACCTTCCATGTCCAGGCCTGGGGCTGCGAGGGCTGCCGTTGCCAAGACTTTATGGGGAAGGTTCGAAGAGTTCCTGCTAGGGATGCTGGCACGCACGCACGCTGGGGGGTGGGCGGGGGGAATACTGGGGCAGGGGCAACCCAAGCAGCAGGGCCAGCGGTGGGCCAGCAGGGCCAGGCTTCATGGATGACCGGGGTCGCTACTGGCACTGCATTGGGGTGGTCATTGGCGGGAATGCTTGGGTGGCAGCTGGCAGGCGGGCAGGACGGACAAGAGTGGAGCTAGACCTGAATAGGGCTCGAGAACAAGGGTACTCCTACTCCGTACAACCCGTACCACCTGGACACGCTCATTCTACGCTCCCGTCTTTTCCGACGAGGTACACAGTAGAGACGCACACTGACGAAAGGGCCTGGTTCAGCCCAGTAGCCCAATCGCCATCTCTTTCTGCGCATGCGATGTGACCCTCAGGGAACTGCCTCGCGCGATCTTGGCTCGCGGGCTAAAGGGCCACAGCACAGTACAAATCTCTGGTCGGTCAGACAAGCCGAATTGCTTACAGTCCTATTACAGTAGATTATACTGCAAAGTATGTACACGACATGTTTTGTACTATCACGGTACACGATTGGGACCATCCGGGTATACCTACTCTGACAGTCTGACTCTGGAGGAACCTTGTCCTCGACGGGCCGGAGTGCTCATCTTTGCCGGGTCCAGGTCGCACTGCGTCACCAGCACACAAAATCTGTCACAAGTCCAGCTGGCAAAATGGGGGAGATGGGGGCTCAGTCACAACACCTCTGACATCTGGTCGAGGTTTATTCAACGTTGGTCCATTCGACGCTACGACCCGTACTGCAATCAGAAGGCGAAGAAGAAACCCACCAAACAAAAACTTCGCAATGACTGCCGCTTCGACCTAGGCAGCTGGAACTATTTTCAAATCGTCCCAACACCCAAACTCTACTAGAACCTCCTCGGCTAGTACCTGCCTAGGTAGGCACACCCGGCAAAGAATCTGTCACATTCAGGCCGGTTATGACCCAAGGGGACTAGCTTCGTACACAGAATACCGGTCACGAGTACTTCAGTTTTCAGACTCTTCACTCAGCCCTCGGGCACTTCAACAGACATCATTTCACACAGTGATCCTGGCTCTGACGGACGATCTGTGTGCTCTGTGCTCCATACCACGGGCCGCCTACCAAGACGCTGCAGTGTCCACCGGAGCTTGCGTCGCTGTTTCGAGCAGAGTCCCAGGTGGCCCACCAGGCCCACTCAAGAATCTTGAGCACGTTCATGTTCCAAAGCGGTGCACACATACTTGGCGAAAGGCTTCTTTTTCCATGTTCAGCCACACAGGTACCTCAGGACCAGGCAAGATGCCGCCCCTCGCACGAATGGGTCATCTCTCACCCAACCCCACAGCATCGTACTGGCTGGGTGCACTGCAGGAGAGGCTGTGGCGTCGGTCTGGACTCTGGGGCTACTTCTGCTGTGCACCACCTTCAGGTGAGGTCAACAGCTTCACGTTGCCTCGGAACCTCTTGCTTCAGTGGATATTCCCTTCCGCTTCAGGGGGAGCAAGAGCGGATGCCGGGAAGTCTAGGCGAAAAAGCAAAAAACCTCGGCAAATGTCGCTACATCAACACACTTAGACTTTTTTTGTTGTTTTCATTCTTGTTTTCATCGCCAACGTTGCTGCAACCCAATTACGACATACAGCATACGCTTTTACTATATTCAGGATCTCGAAACAATATCCTCGAAACGAATGCTAGACTTTACCGTCTCCTTTTCTCGGACTTCCTCTAGCCATGGAGACGTTTCCACCACGATCGTTGCGCAATCCAATCCAACCAACAACCCAACCCGTCGGGACCAGCGCCAAGGCGGGCTGATCTGCCTTACAAGCAAGCCTTCTTGGCTGGCCGACGATTCCAAGCAGGTGGGTACTAGAGTACTTGGCACGATCAGGCCCCGGCGGTGGCCGCGAACGTCGAGCTTGGCTGACCCCATTCTCTTGGACTTGTGCGGAGCAGACCGTGTACACCGTAGAGACCTTGACCCCACCCCGTGTCGCAGGATTGTTTACTTACTCGCCCGTCATCAAGAAGTCACAGCCGCGTTGTCGATCAAGCCGAGAGATCTCAATCTGACGAGCGGCATTATTATCCGCTCACGTGCCGCTGTAGCGGACACAAGAAAAGAAAGAATGGCACGTCACCCCCCCCCCCTAACTAGCTTTTCAAAGCTAGACTCGGCTGACTGGCCAAAAAGAAGGGTAAGACACACCCCAAGGAGAAGAACCTTAAATCTATTTCCCGGCTGAAGCGCCGGCGACGATGCAGCAGCCCGCCCAGCACCGCGCCTTTTGTGATGAGATGTGATGTGTGGTCCGATCCCCTGCGATGCGGATGCGATGTGCGATGCGGGAATACCCATGCCAAGAGGACAGTGACAGAAACCGGCGGCCGCGTTTCAGACTTGGCAAAAACCCGGTCCTACGGGGGGTCCTGCTGCTGATGGCCGGTGCTGCTGCTGCTGTTGTTGCGGCTGCTATAGTGCAACTCATCAGTCCGCGTCGTCTCGCGTGTGATCGATCTTCAGCCAGACATGGTGCTCCCCCTTTCTCAACCTGTTGTTTTTATCACCAGCAATGGAAGGGGAAACATCGTGGCACGCGTGGTAACAGATCTCGAACGCGTCGAAAACCCCCCCAGATGCTATCATTTATGCCCTGTAGCTTGCACAAATGTACATTGTACACAGTACGCCGTCGACTTGCGCCCTCATGACTCGGCCCACGGCACAGGGCATCCGATCTCGAATTTCAGACGGTGCTGATCGTCCCACGTGAAAGGGACCCGGATCTCGATGATTGGGATCCCGCCAGTCCATTCTCCACAATGCAGTGCCCATACGAGTGGAATGTTGCTTTTTTTGTTTGTCTTCTCTGTTGGGAACTTTGTTTTCTTTCTTTTTTTCGCCCTCTTTCCCCGGCTCCACGGCAACGCACCGCAACTTCGGTCACGGACACGGGATCCACACGGCAACGCCGGCATCGCGGCAACAACGGCATCGCGGGCGACCCTGCGTTCCATCCCACCCGTGGCGCCCAACCAAAACCCTGTCGTCACACCAAGGCACCAAGGTAACGCGCCGAGACAAAGGACTCGCAACTCGTCTTATGCAGACTGCCGCGCTGCCGCGCTGCCGCGCTGCCGGGCGTGGCCCGGCCGTGATAGCCGCGGGAGGCACCACGAATGACGCGTACTACTAGCACGCAGAGGCTGATTCCACATGCTTGTTGGCTCTCGTCAAATTGTTATCTCGACGTCACCTAGGTCTTCACTCGACCTGGACCCCCACGATTCAACATTATGCTCTTTTGGCCTCGCGGAATCCTCCATGCGCGGGCCCGGGTGTGGATCCTCACCGCCCGGCATCGACTCGCCGGTCTCAGCAGCCACTATTTCCTCCGGGATTCCTCCGGAGGGAGTGGGGTGGCTGACCGCAACTCGCGAAGCCTATTTGACGGCCTGCATAAACTTTGTTTTCTCCTTCATCTCCCTTCTGAGAGGGCACGCCTCGGGTCGGAACGCGCGGCATGGTGCGTTCGTCATCTACACACAAGTCTATCCAGACGAGTTCTCGAGGCCAAGTGGTTGTCGACGTCGTTTCGGAGGACCTGGGCTGCTGCCACCCGCATAGAGCTGAGCAGCGATGCTCCCGAAGGAGGAGGGGCGTTTCCACCACGGTAAGCTCTGCCAGATTCAGGCAGTCTCGAGTGACACATCCTGTCGAGGGTTCAAGGCGGAAGAAGAAAGTTCGTCTACGATTGAGATTGATAGACCTCTATAATCTCGACTACGAATTTTATGGTTACAATGAATCAGGATTCTTCCAAACCCCGGCATGGGTATTGACTCGTAGAACGTCATGAGGCCTCGTCGAGAGCGCTGTTTTGCAGGCGCAGCTCGAAGCCTAAAGTGTCGACCATCTCGCGCGGGCCTTGCACGTTACCGGTCGACGACGCAATATACTCGACAGAGCGAGAGACAGACAAAACCAGGGGGGGGAGGGGGAACTCAAGATATCGCTCACCCGTCCTGGTGACGCATCCTCTCCGAGTCAAAGTCATGCTGACTCGAGGCTGGAGAGAGCTTCGAGCAGGCGGAAGAAATATACCCCCATAATTTATGTGAGTCTCCACAGTTCTCTGCCACGGCGGTGCGAGGCCAACAGAGTCTTTCGAATGTGTCAATGGTCTAGTTGCATGTCTTCACACGATATTTCCTGGTCAGATGAGAAGTAGTGCATCTTGCCATTATTCTTCGCCACCTGCAGACTCATGTCTAGTGGCCGCATCATCTTCTGTTCTCTGGATTGGGTGTCAGAGACTCGGTGGATCGCTCTCGAGGCATGATGGCAGCATGGCCATGTTGGACTTCATTATGGAAACGAGATTGCACGAAATTGGTTTTAGAAATTCTGAGTAATAATGAGACGGCTGTATATTGTGAGACTGATGAAGATACGTACGGATGCATCTAATATGGACACAGTAGAGCTGGAGTTCAAACGACGTCCATATCACTTGATTATGGACATTTCAGGTAGTAACTAGGTGCTCATTTCCAGCTAGAGCTGACCGACCTTTCTGACCAGCAGAGAAATTCACTCAACCGCCGACGTACACATCAAGAGTCTTCGCGCTACCCACTTGGATAGCACCCTCCTCGTTCGAGCCCGCCACATTGGCATCGTCATAGCTAAAGGCATACCCGCCGACAGCTTCATATGAGTGGACGATCCGCGCGTAGTGGTTCGTGATGTCCGCCCCGTAGAACGTCTCGGCGGGCGGGCCCGGCTGGACGTCCCCGCCGGGCACGAGCAGCGACGAGCGCGTGAACGCGGCGCACACGCGCGGCACGACGGCCTTGGAGACGCCGCCGGCCGTCGCGCTGATGGCAAAGGCGCCGCTGTTGCAGCCCCAGACGTCGGCGGTGGTCGGCCGCGGCATGGGCACCGCGCCGCCGCCGCCGCACACGAGCTTGTCCGCCGCCGCGTCCACCCGGCACGCGACGACCGTGTCGTTGATGGTGCCGAGCCCGGGCACCTGCGTGTCGACGTACAGCGGGTGCGCGGTGTAGTGGTCAAAGACGGCCGCGATGTAGGGGTCGTAGTAGCTGGTGCTGGCGAAGGCGATGTTCTGCCCCGCGCCGTCCTGCGGGGAGAGCACGCGGAGGAGCTTGTTGTTGCCGTCGTAGATGCAGAGCTCGCCCCAGGCGTTGCCGTCCTTCCTGGCTTGGGCCTTGAGGCTGGCGCAGATTCTCTCCACGACCGACGAGGCGTTGGCTGGGACTGCTGAGGAGTTCGGGCCGGGGAGAGACTGCATGAGACCGGGGACGGAGTGGACTCCGCCGTTCTCCTCGGTCACGGAGATCCCGAAGGGCAGGGCCACAAAGTCCACAAACGACAGGTTCACAAAGAACTCGTCTTTGCTGCTCGTGAACTCGACAAAGCCCCACCGGTTCTCATAGGCCACCGTCCCGGGCTCATTCACAACCGGCTGCACTATGGTGCTAACGCCGCCCGCGGCGCCGACCATCTGCCAGTCCATTTGCTCGCCTTCGAACGCGTAGAGTCGCGCAGAGCTGACGTAGCTGGGGAGCGTGATGGTGGTGGACTTACCGTTCTCAACCAGGATGCCGACGTCTGCCGTGACGTTGACGGGTGTGGATGAACCGCCGGCGTTTAGTGTGTACCAGGTGCCGCCCGCCGACAACATCGACTGCGAGCCAGAGGTATCGACATCACCAGCAACGTAGATCCAAAGATCTTTTCCAGAGGATTTGATGGTGTTGTGGATTGTGAGGGCTACGTTAGGGTTGGCTGAGGCGCTTGCCTCAGCTCTAGAGATGGCCTCGATGGCGGAGCGGGAGACGGGAACCAGACCTGCTGGACTAGACTTACCTGGGACTGTGACCAAGCCTCCCACGGTAGGAAGACATTGGCCAAGTCGGAAGAAGATGGGGAGGAGGACTCCCAGGAGGAGAGTGAGACAGTGCATCATGTTTAGTAACGTAATCTTTGGCTGGTGCTGATGCTTGAGTATCGGATAGACCTGATGCGCCTGACCTCAAATCTTGGAGACTCGAATCGGTATGCTGCCTGGTTAAATAGGACTCCGTCTTTGTTCACACAGGATAATGAGCTTGTCTTTGAGGCACAAGCTCGTCTGCTGCGTCTCGGGGTACCTAGGTACACCGTGGACAAAGGACTACCCAGACACAAGCACGTGCAAAGACAAACAATGCATTGTAATTGAGAATGGATATTCCCAGGGCCGATTTTGGATGTCCCAGGGCATGTGGGTTGAAATATCACTAGTGCTGCAAACCTGCCACAGCTGCCACAGGCCGAAATTAACCAACGATGTAATCGACTGACTGACTGGCCAGTTGACTGACTAACTGAATGACCAGTTGGCTATATACTAGGCAGTTGAAAGTTTTAAGCGGGAACTCTTGAGGTGGTAAAGCTGTAATGATGTCAACTGTAACAATTTTGGGGGGGGGGGGTGGGTGGGTTTGAGTAAATGCGGAGCTTTTGATCGGCTGCAGCCATCGCAGGGGACCACTTGCCCTGGGGCATCCAAAATCAGCCCTGGGAATATCCGTTCTCCTGTAATTATCTCAATCATCTTGTCAAAATACTACTTTCACGGCCCGCAGTTTGTTGAGTTGAGAAAATAGTTCAAAGGGCTTGCCAACTGGCAGTTGTCTCGGTAATACCCTGCCCGTGGACCTTCGTATCGTCCACCTTTCTGACTTTGTGCATACATGTACCCAGCTACACACTGATGACCAAGCCTGAGGAAGGACCAGTACTTTGGCAAGTTGGGAAGATTTTGAATGGCTCCAATGTATTTCGATATATGAAGCGCAGTAGATCTTGTGAGCCTTTGTGTTATTTCATTTCAAATTTGCTTTTGCCGTTTCCTCAGCCGCTTATTCATGGCTTACCTAGTTATGAAAGCTTTGTGAAGCTATACCCTCAGACCAAGAAGTGTCTTCCAGGCCATCAAGGGTGTTTGACAGCAGTGAAAGTGGGCACTAGTTAGTTGTGATGCATTTGATCTGCAGTCTTATTAGTGAGCCAAGCTGAGTGTAGTCCCAAGCTGAACTGAGTCTCTCAACCAAAGTTGATAATCGAAACTAGATGGCGATCTGGCTATTCAGCCTCTGATGTTCCACACTGGTTCTCGTGTTGCTTCAATGTTGGGGGCCTCCATCCCCAAGCATCGGCGGGCTGAACAGATGATTATGGATCTCGGATCCGATAGGCTTAATAAAGTTCGTGCTTTCTAATAAATATTGTGATGAGATATGGGGGTTCAGCCTGTGCAACGCACAGGCGATCGTCTTTTGCACTTTCGCAACAGTCATGAGCCGTTGATAGCTCAGTGGTTGACTCTAGATGTCTACACCCTTGAGTCACGTAGCTTTGATTATGTTGGTAAGTCAATCTCCGTATACGAAGAGGTCTGAATAGGGGGTGAAAATGAGTGTATTTGCTATTGTTGTTAATGATGTCTGGCAAAAGGAACGAAAGAGAAACTATCGTTATACGCTAAAGGGATTAGGCATACACGCATACAGTCTCTTCCAATTGCCGTTGGGCCGTATTAGCCCAGCTAGCCATTTAGCCAGCTAATTTCTTCTAGTAGCCGTATGCCTCTAATCCAAGGCAGACTAGGCTATTGCTATAGCTATTAACCTATACTAGCAGTCTTTTATATCAGCTTATAAACCCCTATTATATACTTTAAAAAATCAGTTTAAAATTTAAGCTATAGGCAACCAGTTGCCTAAATAAGAAAGAAATAAGTAATAGTCATACTATATAAAGAAAATATACTTATTGCCTAGTTTATAGGCTTTTAAACAAAACCCTCTACTTATATTATTAACTTATTATTATTAACTAGGCGTTTTAATACTTTATTTAATATAGCCTTTATTATAGCGTTAGCGAGGTTATTATTGCTATTAACCCATTTTACTTTTATAATCTCGCGCTATTTATATAATTAATATAAAGCCATTATATTAATTATTAGCCTTTTTTCCCTAGTTATATTTAATTTAACTAGGCACTTATACAAAGAATATAAGTTTATATAAATAACCAAAGGCATTGTGGAAAAGCCAAGTTTATTAGTTATTAGGCGGAGCATTATCTCTATCAAGAGACCAATATCAAAAGCATTAATAATCCTATAAATCTCTAATGCCAAAGAGCTCTAAGTAACCCTTTTACACTTAATAAAACTCTAGTATACAAGATTTCCCATTAATATAAATTAACTATTAATACCAGTTTCATTTCCAATCGCCAAAATAAACCTAATCTAAGAGCTTAAATCTTTATTGCCAACTAAAAAGCTATTAGCAAATATAAAAAGCTTAGCCGTTGCTAGATTAAAGGAAATATATTATAGCCCTTTTAATAAGTTACTAAGTTGCTATTATAAGCAATTATTAAGCTTTATATAGTTACTTTTATCAAGGTCTTAAATTTAAGCAGCAATAGATAGGTTAAAAAAAGCCTCTAGTTAGCAAATCAAGGCAATATAAGCACTATAAGCATATTACTCTATATATTATTAAGCTTAGTTAGCTAACTTAAAATTAATAAAAACAATCTTAATGCCTTAACCCTTTTGCTTTAAGTCTAGCTTAGTTTTATTTATCATTAACATAGCATCGTTAAAATCTAAAGCAATACTAAAAAAAAGGAAAGTCTTAGCCTTAGCCTTAAACTAAGCCTCTTGCAACTTTTAGTCTTTTAATACTAAAAAAGCTAACGTAGCTAAAATAAGAATATTATTAGTTTGTATACCAACAAAGCCAAAAGTTTCTAAAGGTTTATTAGTAATTAGAAGGCATAGATCGTAGGTTAAGGTTGATATATTAAGCTTTTCCCAGTAGTAGCCCTGGTACATAGCAAACCAGTAAACGCCTGCTTTAGCAATATTATAAAATAGCTTAATCACTCTAATAATAATATTCCAAAGGTATTTAGTCTATAGCATAGCCAGAACAATAGCCAATATAATATATATAAGTTTGGTCTATAACTATAGGTATGCCTAGGTAATATTGCGTAATAATAGCGTTATACCGCCTTGCAATAGTAACAGCGCAAAAGCCAAAATTAACCGCTGGCTAATACGTTAAATCATAAGAGACTACGTTAGAATAAACGCTTTCTCCTTGTTATTATAGCCTTATATAACTAAGCATAACTTCTTATAAGGCTTAATAGTCTTGCCCTTGACTTTTTATACTATCTAGGCCTTAAAGATGCAGTGGCTATTATGCCTAGCCTTGCTATAGCGTTTAAAGCTAAAAATACTATAGCTAACGAGGTTGTCTACCTTTTGGGCGTTAAACGCTTTAAATGGCTTGCTTAAAGTTATTATAATGCTATTATTCCTTAACTTAATGGCAAGGTTATAGTTGTCCTCTTTTTTCCTCGTTAAAAAAGCGCTAGCTAGCTTATTCTTTAAGCCAGGAGGTCGTCTCTTTCGCTTAGGCTTTATAGCAATTATAATTATATCGCCAACGACACTAATAGCATTAGCGGCGTTGTTAAAGGGCTGATGGTCTTTATTGTTGGTCGCTAAGGAAAAAGAAAGAGCAGAGGTATTAAAGTCGCGGTAGTAAGGTTGAAGAACAGTCAATCTAAAGATAATGAGCTTATTAGGCATCTTAAGAGTAACATTGTAATCGTTAACGGCTGCAATCTTATAAAGCCCCTGCTAGCTATTCTTCTTTTGCTAAACCTATACCTTACTTTAAAATAAAAGCTTAAGCACGTCTATAATAAACGGTCTATTTCAAGTATTAAAAGCACCCTTTACTTAGCGCTTAGCTGCTGCCTTGTGTAATATTTTTATAGCCTTTTATACCGCCTCGGCTCTTTTAATAATTAATAGCAATAAGGCTAAATTAATTATTATATAAGGGTATGCGCTAAAAACAAAGAGGGTAAAAACAAGCTTATAGGGCCTAATGGTATCGTTGATGGCCTTAAGGGCTATTTGCAAAATTACTTTGTTAAACGTTGTACCATAAAGCTCGTTATATAAAATATCAAAGACTTGTTAGAGTAAAGCGTGGTACTGTTCCAGCTTGCTAATTAACTAATAGGCTTTAATAGAGACTTATTTACACATAATTCCTATTAGCCTAGCTTTTAATCTAAATTCTATAGAGGCAAAATTAGTGCTAACGTTGTATATAATCACATTAAGAGGTCTTTAATAGGTATTAATCTATAGTAAGCGTAGAGCTTTCTAAGTATCTTTAGCTAATAAAAATAAAAGAAAACAGCCGCTGTAAAAAGCTATTAAAAAATCTAGAACGTAAAAAACGAGGCAACTTTTAAGATATATAATATCTGCAAAGATCTTATAATTAAACTTATAGTTATCTTTTAAAGTAAACTTAAAGCGCTAAGGGGCATTACTATATAATTAGCAATAATAATAAAACTTCTCAATCAACTATAATACATCCTTATCAACATTATTATAACCAGCCTTCTTAAGCAGCTGGTAAAGTTAATATATTGCCAAATAGCCAAAGCGACGATAAAAGCATCGTAGCTCTATTTCCATAAAAAAGACGCCTACCTATTTCTTCTTACTTAAAAAAAACCATAAATAGCCCTATTTACATATAATAGGGATAGTTTTATTATTACAAATAAGTTGGTTTGTTAAATTATTAAATTAAACGCATAGTTGGTTTATATCTGCAAGGCAAAGTAAAAAGGGTGTTAGAGCATCTAGCACGTAAAAGTTAACGCGCTTAATCAAAGTATTAACAGCGATAGTTTTAATTAAGTTTATTACTAATCTTTTGCTAAATTTAATTAAAGCTTATCTTGCTATTAACTTATCAAGCTAAATAAAAAAATCCTCTCATTATAAAGCAAAAAATTACTCTTTTCCAGCTATAGATACCCTCGCAGCACTTATATTAGATAGTATGCCTTGGAATCGTAACTGGGTATAGTGGTCTTTGATAAAGAATTATATAGCGTTTATATTAGGGCTATTAGCAAAATAAACGTCGTTGCTGGTAAGGCAGTATAGAAAGCCTTGGTTTGCAAGCTAAGTGGAGGCTTTGGTCTTTTCTTTGTAGTCTTTGTTGTTGTCGTTAACCTTGTCTTTCAGCTATATTTAGTTTGCTTTATTATCTTTGTAACTTGCTAGGTATATCTTAAAGCTATTAGGGTTATTGCTGTTAAACTAGTAATCAGCAATAAACTAATTATATAATCGGTTATATTCCTTTTAAGAGTGTTTTGTTAATCAATAACCTTTTTTGCCACATATATAACACTTTTTCTTCTATAGTATACGCCGCTGGGGAGGGCGGTTGTTGTAGTAGTTGCTATTACGGCCTTAAAAGCCGTTACGCAAACGAAAGCCGCTATAAAGGCTGCTGTAAAAGCCTTTACCTTTGCTATGGTTATTACTATAGCAGCAGTCTAAATAGTATTGGTTATTTGCTTTGTTAGCGATTAGTTGCTATTGTAGACTATAGGCAAGGTAAGTTTCGATTAAAGAACGTAGGTTGGAAAATAGCTTCTTATAAGTAACGGTAGGCTTAAAAAAAGCGTATTTAAGTTTATATACTCTATAGCAAGCTTTGATTACTATAGTTTTAAATGCTTATTTGCTTGTGTAATCTAGTCCCAAAGCATGTTAGCATAATTATAGCTTATTAAGCAAGATCTCAAGGACTTTGTAAAGGTTTTTCCCTTTGTTCTGCTGCCTAATCTTATTAAAGGTTATTAAGGTCTAGTTTATATAGTAGTAAAAATAATTAACTTTTGTATTAAAGTGCCGTTTAATCTTAATATAGGCTTTTGCAAATATATTAAAATAGGTAATGTAGCTCTTATAAAATTATTAAGCGTGGTTGGTTAAAATCCTTGGAAAAACGGTGTAAAACTAGCTAGGCTTGATTTAAGCATGCTAATAAAAACCAAAGAAGATTTTAAGCTTATTATCTAATAGGTTATATAGCTTGCTTATATACTTTTAATCTAGGCTATATATCTTTGTAAAGCTGGTTAAAGTTTAAATATTAATGTGGTTGTTTAAGTATTTAAGTAGAGAAAGAGTTTTATATAAATTATATCGCTAAAGATTGTAACAGTATATAAGCAGTTTTAATATTAGGAATAAAGTGTTATATAGTATACGTAGATGGTTAAGAGGCAACGATCGCAGTCTTATTATATAGTCTATTAAAACTAACGCAAAGGGGCTTTGTTTTAAAGGCAACCTTAAAAAATCTTATTGTAGGTATAACTAAGAGGGCACTCTTAAGGGGTTTTATTATAGGCGTTATATAATTTATTATATATATAATAAAAATGGCGGTTGTAAGGAGTTTTGTTATAGTTGTAACAAAGGCAATAATAGTAAGAGGCTTTATTATAAGTTACTCTTTAAAGCTTTTTTAACTTAGGAGTATGCTGAGGGTTTCTTAATAGTTTATTATATGCCGTTTGGTCGTTTTTGCTGAGATTTCTCTTAATAAATCTAAGGCTTTTGCTAAGGTATTTTCTCTTATTATAAAGATTAAAGAGGTTTTAGTAGCAAAATGCCTTGCTGTTATTTATAAGTGCATAACTTTAGATTAAGTTTTTAGTTATAAAGCTTAATTGGGTCTTACTTAAAGAATTTTTTATAAATAGTGAGAGTTATTAAATATAGTTTGATAAAAGCGTTATTTTGCCTAATATAAATTTTATTTTAACAAAGAACTTATTTAAGGTTGCAGCGTAGGTTAAAGGAGACAGCGTTAAATATATTAGCAGTTTATCTATTAAAATCTTTACAAAAGTAGTAAAAAAGGTTGTTATTGTACTATTTAAGGTAAGTAGCAATTGCCCTAGCAACTGCTATATATAGATATATTTAACTAGCGCTTAGCTATACTTTTTTATATTAAAAGCGGGCGTTAAGTAAGAGCTATATTGCCTAGAAAATTCTAATTCCTGCTAAAAGGTTGCTTAATACTAAAATAGGCTGCTAAGTATTATAGTTAGATATTGGAGTTTTTATTTTTTTAACTAAAGGGTTGTTTAAACTACTAAGATCAGCTATGCTAGTCTAATTTAGGTCGCTTAATCTAGGAAATAAAAATTCTTAGGATAAATGTAGCATAGTAATAAAATGCAAAGGGTAAAAAGCAAAAGGGAAATTAAGTTATTATGCATATATGCATATGCTTAAAAATAAAGTGAAAATAAATAAGAAAGGGGTTGAAACGCAGTGTAGGGTGCTTTAAGGTTGCTAATATATTTATATATATATATATTATTAGTGTTTTTATTGCATAGTAAGGATGGGAAAAATTGTGAGATTTTTATAAGGGCAAAAGCACTCAATAAAGAAGTTTGCTAATCGATTGCTTGCTGTTATAACCTTATAAAAAGTCTTAGTGTTTCTATATAGAATTAATCATTTTCTTAAAAGTATAATATAGCACTAAACAAGCTGCCAGCGTTTATAAAAAAGTTTTAAAGTTATTTGTACATTATTCTATATTGCAAACGCACTAAAAGAGTTGCCAGTAATAACTTCTGCTAAAGTCCCTTAGCTATCTTTAATAATTAAAGAGAATAGCCTCTTGCTAATAATAACTTTACTAAAGTTTCTTTGCAAGCTGTTTATTATTTTCTGCTAAAAGCATAAAGCCTATTGTTGTAAATAATATACCTTTTTTAAGAAACATTGCAGCGGTTTTCAAAGCAAAATTTGTCTCTTTTACCTTGCTGTCTATAGTTAATTATTTAACTACTGATTAATGTTAATAAGTTAATCTCTGTATATAAAAAGGTTTGAATAAGGGATGAAAATGAGTATATTTGCTATTGTTATTAATAATGTCTGGCAGAAGAAATAGAAGGGAAACTATCGTTGTACGCCAAAGGGATTAGGCGTACACGCGTATGGTCTCTTCCAATTGCCGTTGGGCCGTATTGGCCCGGCTAGCCATTTGGCCAGCTGGTTTCTTCTGGTGGCCGTATGCCTCCGGTCCGAGGCGGACCGGGCTATTGCTATAGCTATCAACCTACAGATTAGGACTAACTGAGAGTATATGCAGTGCTAGACCCACTTATTGCAACCTTAAATGTAGGCAAGGATCTGACAGTTATCAGAAGTTTACGAGTTTAAGCCCAATACCTCAGGATTGACCGGCCAGAAGGGCAGAGGGACCTGCTCGTCTATTTGGATTTTCAGTTTATTGCGGTTCGCCGAATAAACTGGGGTGTGTGTGACGAGATATAGGGGTTCAGCCTGTGCAACGCAGAGGCGATCGTCTTTTGCAATCTCGCAACAAATAAGACAAACATACGCAGACTACCTGGGTACTGGACGCCACAATAGTGATGCATGCACCCAAATAGCTTGATGCACGTGGAAGGGAGGCATGAAGCAACTCGCGACTGCATGTGAAGTGTCGAAACGTCTTGGGGGGGGGGGCATACTGTGCCGGGCTAGAAGTAGGTTTAGGGCATGTCACTAGATCCCTTGATAATCTTCAAATAGAGTGATTAATGCCATATCGACCTAGACGCGCCAGCTTGACTTGTTCTCTGAATGTTTTGACGACACTATACAGGAGCTAGCTCCTGACTTGCTCACCTTAGACGCTAGCATTGCTCTTCACCTGGGCATAGTGCCCAAGCCGAAAGACATGCACATGCATGTCGTTGTATGACATACTGGTTGGAAACAGGGAACTCTGAGCAAATGCAAATTGCTTGCTCAACTTTGAAACGGCGACAAATTACAAAGTGAGTTTTCATACAGTACAGGCTCGACTTGTAGAGGCCCGAGAATAGCCAGCTGTATATATCGTCTGAGGTCGTGGCTATGACCAAGCAGAGGACCTATCGGCGCCTTGACATCGGAACTTCGGCGGTTTTCTCAACACAACTCTCGTCTGTTGCACATTACGCTGCCCAATACAGGTCCTGCCAAGCGGACTGTCAGGTTTTATGCAACAAGCTTCACCAACGTTGGGATGATCCTCGGCAGTGCATCCTTAGTACCGTGGTTGAAGAACTTGAAGAGATCACCCGCCCGGAGAGCGCGCGCCTTGGACCGGCTATGCCTTTGGAATGAACAGGATAGCTATACTATAGTTTGATTGATCGAAGACGATTGGATACCCAGGTCCTCGAAACATCAGACGATCTGTCACAGCGTGATAGCTGCTAGCGCCAAGACCATTATGAAGAATTGTTTTACGAACCGCGCCAGTGCAAGCACAGGGCGCGCGCATGGAGGTCGGTTGTGGCCAAGCGGCTAAGGTTCCAAGAATAGGGACTTGGGGACTCGCACAGACCCGTGGTAGTCCCGAAGGAATCGCCACGAGTGTCCCCTGATGGACCGTTTACCGGTACACTGGCCTTTGACAGCCGAGTCTATCTTTGCACCGTTTCTGGGTTTGTCTTTGACCCGATCCGACCTACATAGTAGCCCCAAATGTAGTCTTAAATCTGCGTCGTGTCTAGATACAGTACACAGTCTACCCAAAAAGGTAGTCGTTCGTCAAGGTCCGGTCACAGTCCTCCTCCCCATTCTCTCGAAAAGAGCCATCGGTCATCTTCGAGTGTTGCCTTCTTGTGACCTCCTTCCACTGACAACGCGAAATATAAAGTTGTCAGAAGAAGTATACGCTGTTATGTCTTCAAGGCGTCTCCGTCGGCTGATCCTCACCTGGCTCTTCTAGACCCCTGTAGACCCGCGCGGCTCTTGAGGCTTAGGCAGAACAAAAGATTTAAGGTTATTCTGCGAAGGTTTGCAAGGGCCGCCGTGATAGTAATCTAGATCTAATTGATATCAAAGCTAACCAACAGCCTCAACGCCGAGAGAGGCAGCCCCTGACTATGACAGATCTGTTCAGTTAATCTAAAATGGCACCAGACGTTTAATGCCATTTCGTCCTGTGTCTGTCTTTGCTAGACTCTGAACGGGTGACTTTACTTGGCACATGTCGGTAGTCATCCTCATCCTGTGTGGTGTCAATGGACACGAACAAATGGCAGGGCGCTGTCGATACGATTGGTCACCGGGATTCAGTAAATCCTGAACACCAAAGATGACAGCGGTAGAAAGTCAACACGAGCTGTGGGCTCCGCCACAGCCCTAGGAGGGTCTCGTCGACGATGTACAAAGCCAGCAACAGAATTCTCTATATAAGGCATGCTTGCCGCCCTCCTTCAGCAGACAGGTGAAGACCAGATCCTACCGCAACCAACAGAAAGCCTCAGCTCAGTATTTCTTACCACAGTATTCGTTCTACGTCGTCCATCGCTCTACGCTCTCCTTCAACTCAAACAGCAACAATGCAGTTCTCTACTCTCTTCAGCTCAGTCTCCCTGGTTGCCACCTGCATGTCTGCCACCATTCCCAGCCTGCAGGACAGACAGTCCGTAAGCAGACACCCCATATATCACACGGCCTGGACTCCTCAGAAGATAACAGGAATGGTAGGGCGTGACCGTCAATTCCGACACAGGCAGCGCCACCGTCGAGGTCCCAGCTGATGTCAAGTACGTGCCGTGCCACCACACCGTCCTTTGAAAGAGACATGCATCATGTTCACTCAACTAACGGTCGCTTGATAAAAACAGCTCGGGAGGTGACGTCGGGGGAAAGGCAGACGCCGCCGGCGCCATCGCAGACGTTATTAACAAAACCGTGCAGCTCGTTCAGGGCATGGTCAACGACGACATCAAAAGGCGCCAGGCCTTTACGCAGAACACGGCCGCCCGGACGCAGGTCGCCACGGGCAAGAATGTCGTCGTCTCGAACGTTGGGTACAAACTTGACAGCACGACGTCGACGGTCGTCGGCACAAAATATAATGCGAAGGTCGGCAGTGATGTTACGTGAGTGTTTGATTCCCGCTATCGACACGACGGCTGTTTTTGAGAGCATGTGTGTTTGCTGACGGTTGCTCCCCACAAAGCTTCGACGTGGTCGCTTTTGACACGGGATCCTTCACACTGGAAGGCGACGGCGGCTTCGAGAACGTGAGCTGATTACTGTCCTGAGAAGGTTGTCTCGTGAAATATTGCATCTGGCTGACATTTGACATCCAGTGGGCCTACGTGGTCGGTTCTAGCTGCGAAGTCAATGGCAAGTCGATCACCTGCTGAGCATGATGGCTGATCCGTCTTTCTGAGCTGCTTTTGTGCTTGGACATGTGCTATGAGAGACTCGTGTATTCGACGTATCGGAATCTAGAATTCAGCATAACGGCTTCACGGGTACTTACTCTTCCCAGCTTGAATCGGCTTTCCTGGAGATACCGGCGTCAAAGAAGCGTGTGGCAGGACTGCTGGAAGAATCACGCATCGACATTTTACGCATGGCAGCCTTTAGCATGGAGTCACTAGTGATACAACAACGTATTAATGAATGGGATCAAAATTTGTTAGCCTTCTCATCCTATCATGTCCTGTTATGCCTTTTCGACTGCAGACACTTCAGTGAACGGCCGGCGTGAGGAGGACCCTAAGAACCCGGGTTTAGACACATAGAAGTATTTTGATTCCAGGAACGGACCATACAGATGTAAATTTTATGGCACTTCGAGTGGCGATATGGAAGAAAAACTTCTGACCGGTGCTACAGTCCGTTCCAGTGTCGCAATTTCAGAGCCCCCCGAATCATCGATTGCGTGTTTCCTTGGCGGCCGGTCCACTTTTGCGACTTTCGCCTTCGACTATATATACCATGCTATGCTCAACTCAAGACGAATGAGAGATGATAGCCTCTATGATGTGCGGGTAGAACGAGTTGTGAACCTGTCCGGTCTCCCCAGGCAGAGGTGAAGTCTTGCAGCTGACCGACAGCCTCAGCGAGTGGTGGCGGAATAAGACGCGAGGGTCGACGACCTGCCCTCCAACCTGAGATATAACATGTATCAGCAACGTGGTCATGTTTCTCCAAGCTTGAGCCTTTGGACTCTCTAGGGTTGAGAGGGGACAGACCGTTTGAACGCGCCACTTCAGATTCTTGATCAGGAAAGGCTCGACATCCTTGGCCTCCATGCTTGCCAGCCGGCCACTCTCAACATAGTCTATGAGCAGAGAAGTAATGGGACTCGTGGAGGTGACGAGCTGACTTTGGTGCTCTTGCTGGCCGCAGTGGTCACATGCTTCTACAGGCGCCGCGAAGACGTGCGTAACGCCGGCGAGACCGGGAAGAGTAGACCAGTCTGTGCCCGACACTCCCTCTGCATTACCAACGATGAAGAATATGGTGAAGGAACCGTTCAGCGCGAGGCTAGAGCGAAAGTCAGCGAGGGATGAAGATACCGAGGCAACAAAAGAATGGCGAATTCGGATTGACAGTGAACGTGGGAGAGACCTACCGTTCCACGACAGTATCAATGTACCACTCGTAGGAGACCTTTGGTGAGAGCAATTCTTGCGCAGGTGAGTGAGTATCCGGTGGAAGGGAGGCTTCGGAATGATCCGCTTCGGGGGCAGCTGCCTGAACGTGAACCAATGGCGCTTGTTTTTGAGCAGGCAAAGGCTGGCCTTGGGACAACTGTCTTGCTGGCGGATTGGTTTGGGGCTGCGAACCTGCTGGCGGCACCTTCTCCAGCATCTGCGTCTGTGACAGGTTGGTCGTCGGTTCGGTCGCCGGTTTCGTAAGAGGTCTGAAGCGGCTAGCAGACTGGACTCCAGAAGGGTACTGGTAGGCCTGGGCTCCGGACAGGTCAAAGGGCTGCATGTCCGCCGGCGGGGCACCGGCGTGCTGAAACGGGGTCAGTCGACGACCCCAGCTGTACTTGGCGGCGAAGGCATCACGGAGCTGGTCCACAGACTTGGTGCTGTCCGCAATATCCGGGTACGTATAGCCAAGAGCTCTGGGGTCTTTGGCCTGGTTTGGAGTCCAGTAGCGATGCTTCTCATCGGCGCTGAGGGGATACTTGCGGAAGGGCAGTAGAGCCAGGTCCGCAAGGCCCTGTTGGGATGTGGGCAGGTCGTTGAACCAGTGTCCTGGATTCACGGCTTGCCAAATGGCGAGGAGGCGATCGACCTGGCTGTGCTGAAATGAGTCATCTGTTATACACGCAGAAACCGAGTAGGAAAGTCGCTCACCAGTGGTGAATCCAGAAAACCGGATCGAACGCTGCGACAGGGACACAGCTCATATGGCCGGTGTTCGAATGGTGACCACTGAAGCCTCCAACGTAGACATGATAGTTGTTATGAAGGTTCTCGACCGAGCCAGTGTTGTCTTGCAGGAGCTTGCTGGCGGGGTCTGGATCTGGCCCCTTCACCAGCGCGCCAGCCGTCGAGAACGCCGTGAAGTTACTATACCCACCTTCCTCGATGAATGCGAGGCTAGCTCTCATCTCGTCCTCGCGGATTTTATTGAGCGCATTGTTCATCGCCGCAACGGCCGCGTCGTCGCTGCCACCGTAACGCAGCGTATGGTCTCGGACAGCGGCAACAGTGAGCTTACATGCATTTAGTTTAGGGCTGCAAATTTATGGAATAGAGCAATGAGTTGGGATGATGCTTTGGTTGCGACTTCGACAAGGCGAGAGAGAAGGAGGAGACAATGCAATTGAACTTATATCAATTCCAGAGATCTGCCAATCACTCGGCTTCAAATCTCCTGGCGCAAATTTGTACTGCCAGAATGGATTGGGAACGGCTTTCAGCACATTGTCGGGCAGAGACTTCACCATAACCTCCGGCAAGGTGAAGATCTGTGGCAGCCTATAGTCAAAGGCCGCCGTCGTCTGGCCTCCAAACACCCCAGGAAACGTAGTCTGGTAGTTACGGGGCCTGTAGTAATCCCAGAACGGCAGACGAAACTTCGCCGCTGCGTCGATGTAGTTCTGCTTCTCGGCCGCGGTGAGTTTGTCTGACTGGCCGAAGCGCTGGGCTACGCTGGCGATGTGGCGAAAGAGCGTTTGCTAAGATTGTGATCTTGTCAGCCCTCGATCGGCTGTGACTAGAGGATCTTGCGGGCTGGACATGCCTCGAGCATCGCTAGGTAGGGTCGATGCCAGGGCCCGAAGGTCGGGGTCCCGTGTTGGCAGTAGCCTGGATTCTCAGCAGACGACGTCTTCCCCGGAGCAGCTTCGCCATCCCATTGAACCAAGGGAAGGCCGTGTATTCCTGTTCTCAGGGTCAATCTCTGACAAGAAGAGAAGAGCAATTGGCCGTGAACGAGCGGCTTACCAGCTATCTGAAAGAAAGAGAACTTGTCGCCCTTCGCAACCTTGAAGTCGCCCGGGACCTGCCAGGGAACATCCTCACCCTTGAGCTCCTTCAGAGCGATGATGAAGAGATTGAAGGTGTCAGGATGCTTCAGTAAGAGCTCATCAATGTCAAGACGAGGGACAACACCGGCAACATCACGCAGGCCAACGACCAGCCCCTTCTGGTGCGCTTCGTCAAGAATATTCATGTTATGGGACAGCGTACTGTTCTTCTCAAGAGATGGACAGAAAGCCGTGTCGATTGCGAATATCTGCGAAGCGTCCAGAGCCCTTTATCTATACGACTCCAGCCCATCACGGACATTCGCACCCGAAACCTGTCCCTCTGCACCGAGACATGGTGCACAAAGCTCCGTCCGCAAGCCACGCGATCTGTCACTCGCTGAGACTGCGAGTCTGCATATGTCGTGGACATCGCAGACCGCCTGCGTTGGAATGGCCGACTATTGCAGAGTAAGCAGGTGCTGAGACATAGAACATCTGATTTGACGTTGCCCAGACCTGGATCCAGCACGAAAGCTGAGCACACCGCATCAGCCTCTGGCAGCCATGAGGGCTTGGCACTTTCGACAGCAATACAGGCTGAACATAGGATGTGATCGTGTTGGTCGGGACAATGTGAGAAGTCACACTCGACTGTCGAACCGTGCAACGTTTGGCGCTGTGGAGACGCCACAGCATCACAGCGACTTGGCACGACGGCCACTGTTGATCCAGGTCGCTCGTTGGGTTCTCTGTGGTGGTCGAACGAAAGCCTCTTCAGCTTCGAGCCAATGTGCTATTCACCAGAGGTCTGAGTTCAGAGATCCTGGCAGAGGTAGAATCGTCTCGAAGATGTAAAGTTGGTTTAAGCATCGAACTAACACTGGTTGCCTGGTATAAGAATGCAAATTTGCCTCACAACGCCAGACACGTCCTGACCGCGTCAACTCCTTGTCACATGACCGCCAAATACCGATTTGAATCACAACAGAGAAAGTCCAAGCAACGCTAGGTCCTCTACTGGGAAGAAGCTGTGAGCAGAAAGAGAACATGAATCGAGGTCTGCCACTGCTGTAGGATCGCACTGTGACTTCGAGGTGAACAGCAGGCGCTCATTCGTCTTCTTCGTCGTCCCAGTGCTGAGTTTCATGCTTAATGAGCTCACTCATCTCAGGCCCCTTGAAGATGGAGCTATCACTCTCATTGGCCCTCGGGACTTTACCAAGGTTCTCTCCATCGAAGACCGTGCCGATACTTTCAATCCACCGACGGCGCCGCTCCATCAAGGTCTTGGTCAAATCACCTATACCAGGTCTGGCAATGCCCGCAGCAGCAGCCGCCGCTCCTGCGGCGCCAGGGCGGGACTTCTTCTTCGTCTTACCCATGGTCCGTGTCCTCTTGAGATACGCGGCCTGTACTTGACTGTCGAGATCTTCGAGAATTGTCTGGTACTCCTGGAAAGCCATGCGTTCGCGCACTAGCTCTGACAATTTCGATTTGCGTGCCCCGTTGATGAGCATCTGCTCGCGCAATCGGTCCTGTAGCAGTCGCAGGCGTGCGGCGACCTCATCGTCGTAAGCGCCATCGTAATCGGCGCGAGCGTCCTCGGGTTGTGGCTGCTCCGAGTCGGGATCAGGGAGGAAACCGATATGGCGAAGCTCCTGCTTGATGCGCTCCTCGACCTGGTTGTAGTCCAGCTTCGGGTGAGTTGCCTTCTTCCAGGACTCCGAATTGGACTCTGGCATGTGCGAGGCGGGTGAGAGCTCGCGCTCTGTGGGCTGGCCGTTGGGTTGCGAGACGGGTGGAGCAGCTGCGTCAAAGCTGTCGATCCCGTTCATGGAAAGGTCGAGACTTCCATTCACATCACCGTTCACGCCGTTGGTGAAGGGCTTTGCTTCATCACTTGCGATGACGCGGCGCTCTGGTCGCATGGCTTGGAGAAGACGTGACAGGAGGGGTCCCACAGAGAGCTTGTCGGTCTCGGCGATATCATCGGTCATGTGCTCGATGTTTCCGCGTGGGTGGTTGGGGTCTGGCTTGTCCGGTAATGAGTCGATGGCCATCGCGCCGTCCTCTTCTGCCCAGATCTCTGTGTAGTGCTTCTTCCCTCGCTTGGGCAAAACGAAGGGTGAAACCCTGTCGCCACGCTCGCGCAAGAACGCGAGGTCCTCTTCCGTGTAAGGCCTGAAGTATGGCTCAACATAGGTCGAAAAGGTGTTGAAAGCGATTTGATTGGATGGTTTCGCGCTGCTGAAGTCCTTGTCTGGAGGAACGCCAGCGATCAAATCGGCGAGGTCGCTCTTGGGGTAGACGTGCACTGAAGTCAATTCCTTGATTTCCTCGTCTGTCATATTTTTCCAGTCGACTTTTGTAATCTCGTACACGGTAGGATCTGGGAACGTGGAAGGGTCGTCGCCGAACGTGTTGGCCTGCGGGACTCGAGGCGGGGGACGGGCGCCATCGTCGTCTGAGCTGGAATCAGAGTCGTCGTCGTCTTCTTTTTTGGCGGTCTTGGCCTTTTCGTCGACTTCCATCGCACCAGGAGTAGCAGGAGCGACAGGGGAAAGAGAAGATGACGCGGAGTCGTTGTCGCGCGACAATTTTCTGGGCTTGTTGGAGTCGCGTAATGGGGACGAGCGTTCTGCGGTGGTGGATCGCGGTCAGTACGTCACTTAGAGCTTTTTTTTTAAAAAAAGGTCGAGACAACGAAACCCCCAAGGGCAACAGAAACCAGAGAAAATCAAAGTGAATGGTCAATATTCCGACAAATGCTGGTCCGCCCAGCCAACGCAACTCGTTCGCCCAATTTCATTCAAGATACGCTTTCGCAAAAGGAAGGGTTCTGACTGACCAGTGTTGCCGTCTTGAGGCGCTGCAAGAGTGTCGGCTGCCTTGCGTTTCTTCTTGTTGGCCTTGTTAGCCTTCCTGGCACGCTCTTCATCCTCTGCGCGCTGGCGCTCTTCCTCTCGACTTCTCTCGGCGGCGACCTCGTCCATCCTAGCTCTCAGGGCGCCAACGAGCAGTCGCATGCCACGATCGCAGAAGGTGCTTCGCTTCTCGAGGGTGTCCTGCAGACGCTGAAAGCGGTTCATGATACCATCGAGACTGCGCGACTCGGGCATGTGCGAGCTGGAGCCGTTCTGGTCGACGACGTCCTCGTAGGTGACATTGCGGAAGGATTCATAGTTGAGGTCAAGATAGTCGGTCGACTTGGACTCGATGGGGGGCAGAGTGGCCGACGGCGGAACAGAGCTGGGCGTGGTGTTGCGGCTCCGTTGGCGGGCGATGGCGCCGGCCCCCTTCTTGCCGGTGCCCTTCTGACTCGACGCAGGCGGCATGTTCGCGGATCTCAGGATTCAGGGTTGGAGGCAAGGAGAGCGCGGGTTAATGGAACGGGCTGTGGAGGCTCTGGACTCGCGGCGTACGAAGGGGCAGAGGCCAGCTGCGCTGCTATGCACCTCGGAACAGTTTGCTTATCGACAGCAGGCGGCGCCAATGATCATTGGGACGAGACAGCGCCAAGTGTAGTTGACAATGAAGAGTTATGGGTCATTGGATAAGGCGAACGAAGGGACGATGCGCGTTGAGGCTCGAAGCTGACTGACGCATGAGGCTCCAACTCGCGGGGACCCGCCACGGGCGAATGAAGAAGGGGCGCCCGGCTATAACACGTCGAGCACCGCCACGTTAAGAGGAAGTCAAAATAAGGTTTCGCGGCTGAAGATGTGGCTGGTGAGGGTTACCCTACATGACTGGATGACATAATGCAGCTACGACATCAATTGCATTCCAGATGTCTCTTCTACCTTTCTCAGTACAACGTTGCTGACCATCACCAAAGTAATTAGGGACCAAGAAAAATAATCTATGGGTGGATGGTGTCCCTAATGGGGTAGGTTCTGCAGTCGGGCTAGGTATTTCAGTATACCGAGAGTAGTTGGGTAGTCTCGATACTTCCAGCGAGCGACTCTTTGGCGGCCAGCTGCAAGGAACGACCACATTCACCACTTGAGTACTGAAATATGTACCTAGGATCCATTCCCTCATCCTCCCGTCGCATCGCGCTGAAAAGGTTGTGGTATCTACTTGGTATCTTTCACGCACTCGTTACGCCCCAATAGCGCCCAAGCTCGCCAACGTCTCAGACTAAATATTAGAGACGATTGTGGAAAGTTTTGTCTATACTGCACCCGCGAACACGATTACGATGCTCCTGACGGCTATTTGCGAGGTCGTGTGAGAGGAGGACGGTTCCCAGACCGCCCTCCATGGCACCTCCACGATTGCACTGGAGGCCTCTACGCCATGTGCCTCCCCTCGCGACGCTTTCTGTCGGTGGCACAGCCGCTTCTACACCACGGCTTCCTCCTTGGCTATGACGACTCGTGGCGCTCCCACGCTTTCTCGTGAGATCGGCGGCTCTCCGCGCTTCCTGCGCACCATGCTAGCCATTCATCGGGGATGGCACTGTTCGGCCTAGATTACCACGCCAATGGGATATTGGCAGTCGCAGGTCACCGCCTGGAGACTTTGATTCTCCATATGTGCGGCACAACCACTGACCAGGCTACGCATAGGAGAGGACAGACTACACTTGCGGCATTCGCGTATCAGACAAAGCCATCTAGGAGACGAGGGCTTCGGAATGCTTGAAGCAGCCTGTGTCTACATCAGCCCTTTTCACCAGTGACCAGAGTGAACCTCCAGGTTCAGGTCGGTGTTGCTGAGTGCAGGGCTTACAACGGGCTTGCTTCACAACGCGCTGTTACTCCAACGAACACACGGGTGCTGTGACGATCTTGAAAATATTGTCAGCATATCGAGAGATTTTTCTCGAGTGCCTTGCAAATCATCTCCATCACGAAAGGTGCCGTTGACGTAGTGTACATGTATCCTCGGCTCGTGTACCTCAACTCGCGAATGAGCGCCTCAGATCCCGCCAAATAACCACCGGGCAGACCAAAAGATTCATAGAAAGATCCGAAAACCAGCATCTGCAAGTCGTTCAACGCCAATCTGTGCCCATGGTGGTCTAAAACATCTGCGAAGAGCTCTCGGAGGTCCTTGAGTTTCGCCGTACTGTGCAGCAGGACAGTAATCGGACATTGTCCGGCCTGCAGGAGCAAGTCCCCGAGTGTGTCCGCATCCCGATCGTTGATGTACACAGTGAAGCAAGCTCCCAGGACTGCAAGTTTCCGAACCAGGCCAGAAACCTCCTCGGCGTCCCTATAGCCGAAGATTCTGGGCACTTCTCTTCCTTTGGGCGGTATCAACGTCAAGCCATCTCGCACAGCGCCGGTCGCGCCCCTCGGGAAGAGAAAATAATGCCGCTTGCAGCTCAACACAGGACGAGCCAGAGCGGCGATCGTCGAAGCAAGACCAATGGTCGCATCTGGGTACGTCATCGCCGATTCCGTGCCGTGGACTTCTGCCAGAAGCCTCTCTACGGCGAGGTGGGGAGGGAAAGTGCCCGAGATCCAGCGTGCAGAGCCCGCGCCAAGGCCGTACAGGGCGCGCGATTTGTGGCCAGCGGCGATGCTGTCCGTACCCAGGGGAAGTGGACGATTCGTGGAAGACAGCGATCCGGCGATATGGTCGTCGTCTGATGTCGAGGAGGATTGACAAATCAACCTGCGGATGTTGTCGAAGGCGGTCGCTGATTCGGCGCCGTTGGATTCGAGATCCGGCCGTACGGGAGAGGTTTTGGAAGAGCTGAAGCGCCGCAGGATAAACTGAGGCTGCGGCCTGGATATGCCAGTCGCTATGGCACCTTCGATAATAGTGGCAACCAGGTGGTCGACATTATCGTCGGTGTAGTCAGCCGAGAGATTCACCCGTACTCGACTCTGCCAAAAGGGAACCGCGGGAGTCGTGACTGGACTAGCGAGGAGACCCTTTCTGCGGAAAGCGTAGGACAGCCGGGCAGATGTGCTTGGCCTTCCAGCCCACACAGGAAGAATGGGAGTGCCAGCCTCGTCTCCGTAGATATAGACACCGAAGCGGGCCAGTTCGGCACGGCAGAACCTGGAGATAGCAGCCAGGCGCTGCAAATTGTGGGCGATGCGCCTTGGTTGACCGAGCACAAGGAGGGCCTGTACCATAGTTGAGCTTGGGATGGATATGTTGTCGCTCGCATCGACTCGGTGGATGTGCTTTCGTATGCGCTCCTTGAGTGACGATTTGCCAGCGATGAATCCGCCGATGCCACCAATGGATTTCGACAGCGTGCCAGTGCGGATATCGATCAAGTCTCGAGGTACTGGATTTTGGGTGTACGTTTCGTTCCAATACTGTAAACAGCCCATGCCAGTGCTTCCTATTGAGAGGAAAGAGTGTGCCTCGTCACAATACAGGATGAAACCATACTCAGTCTTCAGTCTCCACAGCGTATCCAAGGGAGGAACGTCCCCATCCATACTATTGATCTGCATCAGTCCTGGCTTGAAGAATCATGGGTGGCAACAAAGGGTCATCCTTCTGGGCGCCCAGATGAGTATTTTGGAGCATACCTATATAGGCCCTCAACGATGACAATTATCTCGCCCGCGGAGGTCCCCACCAGATTCCTCAGTATTGACTCCAATTTGTTCATGTCGTCGTGTTCAAACTTGTGTATGCTTGCACACTTTCCCAGGAAGACGCCTGTAAAGATTGAATTGTGACAGGCCTTGTCCATGACCACCACCGTCCGGGTGGATTCGATCAGCGCCGGCAAGGCCACATAGTTCGCGCCATACCCTGTGCTCGTCGTGAAGCAGAACGCCGCGCCCAGATACCCCGCGATGCTGTCATGCACCGCATCGCGCAGGAGCGGCACCGCGTCCGCGTCGGAGACGGGCAGCGCCCCCAGACACATGCGCTGCAGCTCCTCGGACCCGGCCGTGGGCGAGTAGAAACCGGCGTAGTTGTGAGATGCGCCGTTGACCACGGTCGTCCTCTGGCCCCGCGCGTTGACGACGTCGACGGTGCCCAGGCACGGCGTCACGAGGAGGCGGAAGTTCGCGCCCCACCAGTGGAACATCGGCTCTACGTAGGTCTTCGCGAAGCGTCCCTTGTCCGATACTGGTTCGAATGGTGCCGACATGGAGCTATGGTGCCCGGACTTGCAGAGAAGAACGCGGAGCCGTGTTGTACTCATGCGCAGTATCTCCCGGAGCTTGTCCACGTCGCTGACGGTCGGGGGAGCTCTGCTCGTAGCGGGACCCGGGCGGATGACTTCGGCTTCCAGCAGTGGGCATCGTTCATTTGGAGCCAGCATTTTGGTCTGGACAACACTTACCCCCTTGTGGAGGAAGAGAGCCATGGTTGGAGCGAGAAAGTGGTTGTGAAGGAGGAAAATCAAATTAAACGTCAACTTTGGGAGTGCCTAGGTAGTGGTGGTTGAATGCTGCCGCCGAAGAGCCTGGGCCTCGAGATCGCTAAGTTCTCTTGGCGCGAACCAGTTCCGGACTGCCCAAGAGAAACTCAAACTCGCGGTGGGCTGCTCTACTTATCTTTCGGTTTCGTGGAGATGCATCGAAGCCGAATGTCTGGCTGCTTCGCTAGTCGTCTTCCCCGGGGATCCAAGACTCAAGAGCCTGAGGCCTGAGACCCAATATGGAATCTATCATCCGAGTCGGTGAGGCATTTTCGTTGATGCTTTCCCTAAGGTCATAGGTGCTACCTATTCCCAAGTCTCCTCAATTTCTGCGTATCTGCCCTGCCATCATGATTACCGGCTGGTCAGACCTCGGGATGGATGGGCCAGGGTGGAAAAGACCCCCGCGTGGTCGTTATTGCACAAATTTTTCCCACCGCCGCGCTAAACGACCTCAGTTGGGTAGACTGGAAGTTTGAATTTCAATAGCCTTGTTCGATATTGGGATACTCGGGCGGGTAACTCATGAATGGATATCACGCTCCGGACGGCATCCCGCCTTGGGAGCTTCCCTTCCAATGACTCGGCCTGAAAAAAGTTGCATAAATCCCTCAGATTTAAACCGCCGGACTATCTCTGCTGTTCAAATGTCCCTGATGATGGGGTTCAGAAGGGCTGTGCAATTCTGTATCCATCAACAGATCTGGAGAGATAGCACCACGTGACACCCCTTTCTTCGACAAATCCGGTATGCCGGTGACCCCATTGGGTTTGAGGCATATTTGACCCGTCTGGTCGGTCCAGGAACTCTAAATCTTTCGCGTAATACAGGAGTGCCTGAGTCAGACAGAACGAACGCCCAGCTGGCAACAATTTCTTTGCTTCACCGTTCCGACCATAGGAAGTTTGCAAAATGCCTCACAACACCTTAGCGGATGGAGCGTGGCCGTGTCTGCCCCAGAAGGCAAGCCTGCCTTGATGTCAATTCATGAGTATAGATTCTGAGAGGCCTCCCGTGATCTTGCAATTGGCGCAGCGAGACTCTCGACGCCAGATCAGCTTAGACTGCCAACCCTCAAGGACTTAGAAGACCCGGAGTCAGGATCTCATCCAGCACTTCTCAGATATATCCCAATACCATCCCTTACGCAGCATTCTGTTGGTATTTCTCTTTGCCAGTCGTAAAATGGCGCCGAAAGGATCAATACAGACGATGACAACAGAATGTCCGACGGAGAATAAAAAGACGGAATGTCCTCTCTTGAAAGCACCAGGGCCAAGACGTGAGACACACTGAGCCTTACCTTTGTGATCGATCAACCAGCAAGCATAAAGTCTGATTCTAACAATGTCTCGCTCGACAATTCAGCCCTGCCGGTAGTCGGGAACATTTTCGACTTGGATCTCAAAGCACCTTACATGTCGGCCCTTGACATCGCAAAGGAATATGGTAAGATATCGCTTATCCTTCTAAAGTTTCTTCGGCCTGAAGCCCGCAACTCCGCCTTCTAACGCTGGAACTCTTCGGCTAGGCGATATATTCCAGATGACCTATGCTGGCAAGCGCGAAATCAACGTGTGCACTCATGCTCTCGCGAACGAGGTATGCGACGAGACCAGGTTTCACAAGCTAGTCGCCAGCGGTGTATCGACACTTCGGGAGGTCGTCGACGATGCGCTCTTCACAGCTCTCCACGGCAACCGCCAGTGGGGTATCACACACCGGTAAGGAGCACAGCCAAAAGGTCAACTGTTTGGTTGGAACGGCTGACTGAAGTTTCTCCAAGCATCTTAAAACCCATCTTCGGTCCGATCAAGATACGCGAGATGTTCTTCGACATGAAAGACGTCGCCGAGCAGCTCTGTCTCAAATGGTGAGGCGGTCTCGCTTGCCTCTCTCTCTCTCTCTCTCTCTCTTGGATGTGCGGTGCCAGTGAGGGTGTAGCACTAACATCTCTGCACTCAGGGCACGGGACGGCCCTCATGTGGCCATCGACCCGGCCTTCGACTATACCCGACTCACGCTGGACACTATTGCGATCTGTCTCATGGACTATCGTTTCAACAGCTTCTATCGCGGGGGGACCCACCACCCGTTCGTCAAGCACATGGTGGACATCCTAGCCGAGGCCGACATCCAGTCCATGCTCCCCGGGTGGGCGGGGGTCTTCAGGCTGCCGGCGATGCGCAAGTTCAAGCGCGACATCAAGCTCATGCACGACCTCTGCCGCGGCATGGTCGAGTTCCGCAAGCAGAACCCCGTCGGGACCAACGACTTCCTGAACGCCATGCTGCACACGCGGGACCCCGAGACGGGCGAGCGGCTGAGCGACGACGAGGTCGTGCGGAACCTGATCACGTTCCTCGTCGCCGGCCACGAGACCACCTCGGGGCTGCTGTGCTTCACGACGTACTATCTCCTCGAGCACCCCGACTCGCTGCGGAGGCTGCAGCAGGAGGTCGACGGCGTGTGCGGCGGGGAGTCCATCACCCTGCAGCACATCCAGAAGATGCCCTATATGGATGCCGTGCTCCGGGAGGCATTACGGCTGATGCCCACCGCCGTGGCCTTTTATGTAACGCCATATAAAGACGAACTCATCGGTGGAAAGTATCTTGTACACCCAGGCGAGGCCATCTGTCTGCTCCTTGATCGGATCCACCGCGATGAGAAGGTGTGGGGGGAGAATGCTGAGGAGTGGGAACCCGAGCGCATGATGCAGGATAAATTCGACAAGCTACCGCGAAACTGCTGGAAGCCGTTTGGAAACGGGCAGAGGATCTGTCTGGGTATGGCATTCAGCTGGCAGGAATCCAAGTTGGTAAGTTCTCCTCGCCAACCTGAAAGAATCTCCCACTCCGGCTATGAAATGGCTTTGAAGTTCAACACCATGCACTTTACTTACTTCTTTCGAAGGCTCTTGCAATGATCCTCCAGAATTTCGACCTCAGCAAAGACGACCCGTCGTACAAGCTGAAGATCAAGCACCTCCTCACAATCAAACCGGAGGGGTTCAAGATCAGAGCCAAGCTCAGGCAGGGCCGCAACGCAACCGCATTCCACAAGAGTCTCCGGGCTGAGAAAGAGCAGAACTCGTCCAATGCCGCAAAACCGAAGAAGGCAGCCTCGTCAGCAGGTCCAGGGAACCACAAGGGTCGCCCCATCAAGATTCTCTATGGCTCCGAGACGGGCACCTGCGAGGCCGTGGCCCAACACCTTGCATCCGAGACGTCGATGCGGGGATTCTCCCCGACGGTTCAGGTGATGAACGATGCTGCAACGACGACTTTGCTCCAGGGCGAGCCCGTGGTTTTTGTTCTAGGCTCGTACCATGGCACACCAGCTACGAATGCCTCGAGATTCATGAGCTGGCTCGAGCAAGCAGATCCCATGGCAATGAAAGGTGTTGAATTCGCTGTGTATGGAGTTGGTAAGTTCTCCCTCCCTTTACCTCGAAGTGATTGTTCCACGTCTGGGATCTTTCAGCTCACATGTGGCGCAATGATAGGCCACAGCGACTGGACACAGACTTTCTACCAGATGCCACTTGCTCTTGACAGGAAATTAGAGGAGCTTGGAGCGACCAGAATCTCCCCCATGGGAAGAGTCAACACCGCCAACGATGACATCTTCACCACGCTTGAAGCATGGCTAAGCGACCAGCTCTGGAAAGCTCTTGGAGTGGATGTGAACATCCCCCCTGAGATTTCACAGAACGAGACGGATTTGGAGATCATTATCGGCGATACACCGCGTGACAATGCCGTCCGTAAGGGCTTTACTCGCACGGCTGTGACTGAAGCTCGCTGCCTCTCCGCACCAGGGGTGGCTCAGAAGATACACGTCGAGTTGCGCCTGCCAGAAGGCGTGAACTACGAGACGGGAGATCATTTACAGATCCTTCCCATGAACGAGCAGTCCACCGTCCGCCGGGCCCTTTCGAGATTCGGCCTCGAAGAACACACCCCAATCACCATTCGGTCCCAGCGCTCCCTTCAGTCTCTCAACGGTATCCCCGTGAACACGCCTCTGATGGCGGGCGAGCTCTTCTCCAGCTACCTCGACCTCCACCGGGCTGCTACCGCGCGCAACGTCGACACACTCATCGACGCGGCAGATGACGAGGACACCCGGCAGGAGTTGCGCGAAGTCCTGGCGAACATCAGCACGAACACCGCCAGCCTCCTGGACATCATGGAGCGGTTCCCGCAGTCCTCGCTGGCCGTCTCCGTCAGGTCGTTCATCGCGGTGGTCCCCGCGGTCCTGCCGCGGACGTACTCGTTCTCTTCCGCGCCCGGCTGGCGGCCGGGCCACGGCACGCTGACGGTCAACGTGGTGGACCGGGCGCAGGCGGGCGCGAACCGGGGGCTGGCGTCCAACTACCTAGGCTCGTTGGTGCCGGGGGACAGCCTGCTCATCTCGGTGCCGAAGCCGACGCGAGACCGGCCTTCGGTCTTTTCTCTGCCCGAGAACGAGGTCCCCGTCGTCATGATCTGTGCCGGTACGGGGCTGGCTCCTTTCCGGGGCTTCGTCCAGGAGCGCGCGCTGTGGTTGCGCGAGAACCCAGGTCACAAGGGCGATCTTGCCCCCGCGGTGCTGTTCTTTGGCTGCAGGGGCCGAGAGCTCGACGATATGTACCGTGATGAACTGGGTGCATTCGAGAGGGAAGGCGTTGTGACTGTGCGGAGAGCGTATAGCCGAGACCGGGACCGGGACCAAGGCTGCAGATACATTACGGATAGGGTGCGACTGTGCAGCGACGAGGTTGTTGGGTTGTGGAACCGAGGCGGGAACATTTATGTCTGTGGGACGAAGAAGATGTCGGATGATGTATCCGAAGTGCTGAGTCCTCTGCTCTTCAATGCTGATCAGGATTCGGGGACAACTGACAAGGAGTCTGTAGAGGCCTGGAAGAAGGCACTTCCTGCAAGTCGATATGTAGTTGAGATTTTTAGCTAGGCACAAATCAACAACATAAAATGGGGTGGTGTATTCTGCCACCAAGATCGTCGTTCCGGCCTGGTCAGCAGTGACATCGAGACTGCCGACCACGATGCTCTAGTCCTGACTGACTCGGAAGACGACTCAAAGCAGGCCGGTCCCTTCGACGGCTGATCAAAGCAATCCTCCAGAATTGTATTTTTGTCGTACAGTTTGCGAATCAGTTAGGCCTCAAGAGTACCATGTGGCTCGACCCGGGGCCGTGATTGGCACCTTTGGCTTCCGGGACGACCACACCACTTTTTGACCGGCTTCCGGGACGGGCGCAAAACGCGTCAGCTTGCAGGGCAACTTTTTCGATTCTTTCCACCAAGACGATGCTGCTCTGCCAGGTCTGCTTGACTGCCCAGGTTCCACCCAATACGACTATTCGAGGCGAGTGCGACCCTGCAGCGCTCGACGTCAGAAGTCCTCTTTCCAGGCAGGACGTCTGCAGCATGCGTGCTTTTGACAGGGCGGGGAACTTCTCACCGTGATGCAGTGCAGTGTGTGTTCTGGAAACAGTCCAATTCAACGTCACTCTGCATCGCAGCGAATGTAGCAACCGAAGGTGCAAGTAGGAAATACATTCGGAATTCCTTTTGCCCATGGCGAGCGCCGTTCTTTCAGACTTTAGCGACGATTCTCCCCTCTACCCCTACTTCACAGACGAGAATGGGCTCCCGGCGTCGTGAAATGAAGAATCGCGGCTGTAAGTAGCGTTGTGATATGCCGGGAGTCTGGCCCCTTGAATCCGGGTGCACAAATGGCTCGAACACATGGCTCCAGCAGATGGGGCTGATTGGTTGGGTTGTGCCCACACCAGATCTGGCTTGGCCTTTTGTCTACTCCCACTTTCAAGCAAGTGAGTGGCTCCACTTTTCCGTGTAATCTCCCAAATCGTTTACCGATTTGCTATACAAATTCCGGCTAGGTAGCATTTCCTCTTTGCTAACAGCATAACGCGTTTTAAAGCTAGCAAGGCTTTTTAATTTAATTAAAATAAGTAGCGTAAATTAATTACTAGTGGTTTTAAGGTTATTATAATATTAAAAATATATTTAAGCAACTTAAATTATACTATTATATATAAGTTAAAATAAGTTTATAATATAGTAAAACTTTTATTTTAAATTAGTTAATAGCTTAAATAAAGTTATTTTTGCTAAAAACAAATATAAGCTTTTTATAGCTAATATAGTAGTTTTTTTAAACTATTTTAAAATAGCGTTATAAGCTAAATTAAATATACTAATGCTAAGAGCTAATAACGCTTTTTTACTAGCTAAGTTATTAAATAAAAGTTTAATAAATAGCTATAATAGTTTTAGTAATACTGCTATATAATTAAGTATATAGCAAAGTTTATAATAATTACCTTGCTAGCTTTAAAACGCATTATGCTGTTAACAAAGAGGAAATGCCACTTGTGTATATCTGGTCCGCGGCGGTTTAGTGGGCCAAGCCTACGGGGAACTAATTTCCGTATTAGGACTAGCGGCATTTACTAACGTGAATGCTAGCCTACAAAGACTGCGTTATACGCTAGATAGATTTATTTCTTTTCTTCTAATTAATTACCCTTCTGACTGCTTTACTAACCCTATTTATTGTGAGGTTTAAAGTGGAATGGAGGGTTAACTATTGTGGATATATAAAAATAATTATTTTTGTTGGAAAACTTTTAGATTTATGAAAAGCGTATGCAAACGAACTGACAATTGTGAAACAAATGCGAAACGATATCCTTCCATCTTTTCTACCTTTCTACTACCCTCTTTATCTATTAATTGTTACAATGGACTTTATTGAATCTCTTAAGCCACTAGGCGACCCCTTTTAAGCCTTAAAGGGTTTTTATAGTTACTTTTTGGGAAATTTATTTGCTGGCCTAGGAAGTGGCCTGGGAAGCAGCTTGGGCAGTGGCGATTAAGCTTGTTTACTTAGTTAAAAGGGTAGCAAAGCTAAAGGAGTTTTAATATAATTGCAAGAAAGCTTTATAGGCAAAGACCTTTTAAATGCCTTTTTTATAAAGTAGGAGGGTATTAAGAATATTAATGTAAAATTGAAAAAGATGGTAAATTGCTTTGCTGACTAGTTTAATAATTAAATGGCTAGTTAAGTTGCTTTAAAGATTAAAGTTAATAAAAACTAAGTAGCCTTAGTTACGCTTTATAAACAGCTAATTAAATAGATTATAATAATTAATATTAAATATAGTAAAATAATAATATATATTAGGGATATTAATATTAAGCTAATGAGCGCTGGCTATTATAACGCCAAAGCTATTAAAGCTGGCTTTTTAATAGTTATTAAGCTTAACCCAGCGCTGCAACTATATGCAGGCGTTAATACTTAATGTAAAGCTTGTTGTCTAAATGGTACTTTAAATCTTAATAGCCTCTATAGCGACTTAAAATAGTGGAAAATCTTTACTAAAATAGAGAAAGCTATTAAAGAGACGTTTTTATAGATGATTTTAGATTATTAATCCCTTGTTGACGCAAAGCATGTATATAAGAACAAAGTAACGTTTCTTCTTTATCTAAAGATTTTTTGCGCTAATTATATTACTTTAGATTGCCTTTAGCAAATATAAATGTTGCTAAAAAGCGCGCTAATCCTTTATAAAAACTAAGTAATAAAAGTTGCTTTAAAACTCTTAAGAGACTTTTAATAACTTTGAATATAAATAGAAGCTTATTATTAACTAATTTAAGCGCTGTTTGTTAAAGGTATTATTTAAGTTTTAAATAATTATAACGCTGTTTATTTTTTCTTATTTACATTTACTACTCTTTTACTATTTAAGGACAAAGGGTATTATAATTTCTTATAGCGCCTTAGAGATTTTTTTTTTTGTTTATTAGCATGTAATTAATAGTTTAAGAGCATTTGCGCAGTTTTTATAAATAAGATTAGGATGTATTAGCTAAGCTTGTATAGCTAAATCTTTTGCGACGTTAATTAGCATAATTGCACAATTGCTTAGATTGTTAAAAAGATTATTATTTGTGTATAGTTTTACAATTATTAAGCGGTGAAGTTATATGTTTATAGCATATTAGCTGCTATAATATAGTTATACAGCATTATTATACTATATTATAATCTTAAAGTCTCTTTAGCTACTTTAAACCGCCTAGGCATTATTAGCCTAGCACTTATTAACGCTATTATAACCTTTACAATCTTAAATCCTTAGTTTAACAATTATATTGTTTTTTTAATTAGTTATATACTCGCTAATGCTAATTAAAACAATAGCGCCAGTTTTAGCGCTGCTTTTATTATAGCAGCTATAGCTTATAAAAGTGGTAATAAATGCTATAATTGTGGTAAAATTAGTTATTAGGCCAAAGACTATCGTTAAAAGGTGGTATTTCCTAAGCTTTATTAACTAATGGGCTAAAAGGTTACTTTAAAAAAGGTGCTTTTTAAAAACAATAAGGCCTTTAATAAGGTAAAAACCTTTTTTAAAAATAAGCGCAATACTTGTTTCTTTACTCTCTGCAAACCTTAAGTTTATTTTATAGTTAATAATAATAAAGATAACGATAAATAAACAATTAACCTAAGTTTCTTTAATCGCTTAGCAGACAATCTATTCAACGCTAACTTATAGTTTATTATTAAAAACTAGCTAAAAGATAAAGAGTAGGGATGTTGTGGCACTTATTATGTAGAAATAAGTGTAAATGAAAACTCTTTTTTACTATAAGATAAATATTTTATAAAAGAGGGTAGTAGCGACCTTTATAACCTCTTTAAGGCATGATTGCCTTTGGGTAAAGAGTTTACCGTTTTTTTTAACTATGGCTGTTTGTTAATATACGTTTTTAATAGTCTAGCAATTAAGTTGCAGATTAAGCTGTATTGAATGAGGCGGCTAGCTATAATATGTGGCGTTGGAGGAAAAGGTCTGCCTATAGATTAGGATATTGTTATTGATGGTTAATTTGCTATAATAAACGGCTAGTTAAATAGCTTTTTAGTAGTAGGTGGCATTATATTTAACAGCACGTTTTTAAGCAACTTTATACTTAGCAAATTAATATTTTATAAGTAAAGCGTTATTTATAAAGATAACCTTTTTTATAGCTAGTCGATTATCCTCTATATATACTACAGCTAACTAACCCTTTTACCTAATTAAACAACCTTAAAGATATATTATATAAGTAAGCAGAGTTATGCAATAAAAGAGGCTATAAAGCTAATAAACAGAGAACTAAAGGCATAGTAGGGCAAAAGCATACTTATAAATAGATTTAATATTTTTTAATATCTTTAAAAGTATAAAACTTATTTCTTTAGCCTTTTTAACCTAGTTAAAAGAAAGACTAAGGCTATTTATAAGCTTTTAAAAGTATAGCATGCAATTAATATAAAAAACAATTCTTTATTTAAGCAAGCCTTATAATAATATAGTTTAGCCTAAGAATAGGCGATTTGCAACTTTGTTAAGGTATACGATAGTAAGCTAATATAGCTAAGCAAGTTTCCTTAGGCCTTTGCTTTATATTTTATATTAAAAAAGTTATTTAAACAAACTACTAAGCTTAATAAAGATAATTTCTAGGTAATATAGCGCTTTTGCTATAATTATTGCAAGATTAATGCCTATATTAAAAAGCATATATATCTTTTGCTTAATATAATAGATTAAATTTAATGTGCAGTAGGCTATCGTTAGTATATGTTTTTAGACTTGAAAGATGGGTTTTGGCATATTTTTATCCGCTTATTTAATTGCAAGAAGACTGCCTTCTTTACTTTTAATGGTTTATATAAATGGATTGTAATATTATTTAGCTTAATAAATATACCTGCAACCTTTTAAGCATTGATTGAGGAAATTTTTAAGCTTTTTAAAGACTTTGTTTTTAGACTGCTAGATAATATAATAGTTTAGGCTAACTCTCTTTATTAACTTTATAAGAGATTGCTTCTTTTGTTTATATGTTTAAAAGAGTATAGCATGCTTTTTAATATTTATAAGTTTATTTTATTTTATATAAAAGGCATTTTTCTTAGCTTTGTTATTAATGCTAAGGGCATTAAGGCGGACTTTTTTAAGGTTGCCGCTATTAGAGATTGCCTTAAGCTTGTTATAATGATTAAAGTTTATAGCTTTATAAATGCTGCGGGTTACTTTTGCCATCTTATTGATAACTATTTAGCTAAGTCAGGACTTTTTATAGATTATTATATAGGACTAAAGGAAGCCTTTGTAAAGCTATTGCTAAAAGCTAAGAAGCAATGGCAATATATTTGCAATCTTATTATAACTTTTTTATTAATATGCGTTTTTAACTAGCAATTATTCTATATAATTAATTTAAATGCTAATTAGAAATATGCTAGCGCCTGCTTTCTATAGTTTTATTTTGACTTTTAGATTAGCAAGTAAGTTTTTTATTTTATTGCTTACTTTTTAAAAAAGTTTAGCAAAACTTAAACTTGCTATTTAGCGCAAGAGTAAAAACTTTTAGGCATTTTTTTAGCACTTTAGCATTGGAAATATTAGGTTTAAGGTATTAAAGTTATTATAATAACTAATTATAAGAGCCTTAAAACTATTAAAATAAAGGCTAATTAACTGCTATAAATTATATAATTTTTAATGCTATAGAGCACTATAAGATTTACATTATTTATTGCTTTAGCATTGTAAACGTTTTTGTAGATTATCTCTTTAAACTACTTAACGTATTTGTTAACGCGTTTCCCTTTGTTGAAATTAGCAAGGGGAAAAGGGTTAATAATAGTTAGCTGGCACTTAAGATTAAGTATTTTTATAAATTAAATTGGCTTAATTTATAAACGATTTTTAAGCACCTGCTGTTTAAAGCAGACCTTTTAAAGGCCATTAACTTTGACTAGGCATATAAGCATTTTATAATTTATAATAATAGCTTTTATAAGTTGGTTAAATATAAGCGCCTGCTTAGCAACTTTTTATATTTAAAAGGCTTAGCTATAAACAGCACTGCTCTACTAAGGGTATTTAAATTTAAAAACCTTTTAAAGTTAGTATAATAGCTTTATTTAAATTAGGGTTATTATATTATTAGCAATATAGTTTGCCACCTATTATATAGCTTTTAGCACTTAAAACTAATTTTAGCTGCTTAGCAAGCTATGGCAAAATGTTTTTATTGCTAATTAATAAAAAAGCTAAACTTTATTTTTTTTAATTTAAAACTAATAACTCTGCCACTGCTTTTTACAAAGTGGGTAATTAATTTTATAGCAATTAACGGCATTTTTATTTTAGTTGCTATTAAGTATACTATAAGCTAGGTTAAAGCTAAAGTTACGCTAAACTAGACATTTATTAGTATTATACTCTTTTTTACAAAGATTATTAATACGTTTGGGTTATTAAGAGAATTAATCTCTAATAATGTTAGCTACTTTAAGGGCAAAGAAGCCTAAGTATAGTATTGTTGTTATAGGTTAACTATTTGGCTTGTTATACTAATGAAACCTTGCGGAAATAGCAAAGTTAAGAAAGCAAACAATAACCTTAAGCATATATTTGTTTGCAAGTAGATAATTAATCCTATATACAATTTAAAAGCTTTTATATATTGCGCTATATTAATTTATAATTAAACTCCTAAGTAATTTAGTTACTCTCTTTATTTTTATTTATTTAATATAACTTTTATAAAGTTAAAAAACGCCTTTTTAGTATCTAACTTCGCAGCCTATACTTATAACTTTATTAACAATAAAGAGATTGCCTTTGATAAGGAATTAGTCTGCTAGTATAAGGCACCTTTAGCCTATTAAAGAGCAAATAAACTAACTGCTTTAAGAAACTAAATATATGTTTTTTTTTAAGAAAAGAAAGCTTTAATATATATATATACTCTTAGCAACTAAGTTTTGCATATATGCTAACGTAGCTATAAGCATAAGTTATATTATAATAGCTTGTAGGCTATTGTTAGTTGCTATGCTGGCAATATATATACTCTTTAAAGCCCTAGCAGAATTACCCTGCCTTTTAAATATAATAATATTAACCTCTTTTTAGCTTATAATATAAATAGCTACCTTGTTTAAAGTCTTTGGTATGCTAGCAAGATTATGCTAGAATGAAATTGTGCAAGGCTAGCTGCTAACGCTAGACTAAGCTTAGGCTACTAAGCCTAGGGCAATAAATGGCTATTAGGTAGTTTTGCTACTTTTATAGCTATAGTAGTTTTGCTACCCTTATAATCGTAGTGGCCCTGCTACCTTTAGTGCCGCTAGCGACAGCTAGTGGTAATAGGCAGGGATGGGAGATGCCTCTTCCTAAAAAGAATGGCTAAGTGGCGGTAGATAACGAGGCATGTGGACGATAGAAATAAAGGCTTAGAATAAGCTAAATAAAATGTATTATAAATGGGTGGACAACGACTGGGACGGTTGTATTTGGAAAAGGGGGTAGTTGTATATTTAGTTCGCGGCGGTTTAGTAGGCTAAGCCTATAGGGAACCAATTTCTATATTAGGACTAGCGGCATTTACTAACGTGAATGCCGGCCTATAAAGACTGCGTTATACGCTAGATAGATTTATTTTTTTCCTTCTAATTAACTACCCTTCTAACTGCTTTACTAACCCCATCTATCGTGAGGTCTAAAGTGGAACGGAGGGCTAACTATCGTGGACACACACTTGGCTGGAATTTGTGTGGCAAATCGGTAAGCGATTTGGGAGATTACATAGAAAAGTGGAGCCACTCACTTGCTTGAAAGTGGGAGTACTGCACGTCTCCCGACAGATGCAACGGCGGGGAGCACAGCAACCAAGGTCCTCCCATTCAACGTCCACATCACCGACGACGCCAGCATGGGCACGGTATGGAGCACGACACTGATTGTATTGGTCCTCGGCGACCACATGGCCATTTGAGACGGGCAGGTAGGTTGGATACGCTCAGGTAGGTACTTAGTCTTTATATTTATCGAGCCCTGGACGCCCGCGGGTCTACTCTCTCTGCTATGTCCTCGCCAGCTTTCTCTACTGCCTCAACGCTTCGTCTGCTCGTTTCTGCTTCAACACCTCCCTCTCTTGGCGAGCCTGCGATGAGAGAATACCATGGCTTCTCTTGGTGGTAATATTTCACCCCTCGATGTGGATTCAAAGATCTTGTACGCTGGCATCGCCGGCGTTTTCTGCTTTGCCATCGGCCTGTCCAGGGTCTTTGCAAGCACCAGCGAGAGCAACAATGAGACACCTGGCCTCGCGAGATCTCTGCTGCTGTTTGCCTACTCCTGCTTCTTGAAGCCTCACGAGGGTGATGGCAAGGGCACGCAGCAGGATGCCCTGGAGTCTTTTTACAAGACACAGGCTGGTATTTACGATAGCACGAGAAGCGCTCTTCTCAAAGGCCGCGAGGACATGCTGGCGCTCGTATCTGCCCAGCTGACGGCCAAGACGAACAAGAGCCACGGCCGAGAGGAGAACAAGACGAAGAGGGTCTGGGTTGATGTGGGCTCTCTCCGACAGACCCTGCTGAAACATCTCCAGCTAACCTCTGTCTAGGTGGGCGGCGGCACTGGCTTCAACATCGAGGCCATGGGTAGATTCGTCAACGTGCCAGAGTTCTTCTCCAGTGTATATCTGGTTGATTTCTCCCCTTCTCTTTGCCAAGTGGCTCGCAAGCGTTTCGCCAGGCTGGGATGGCAAAATGTCCGGGTCATCTGCGAGGATGCAAGGAAGTTCAAGCTCGAGGACTACGAGGGCGACCTTCAAGGAGGCCGGACGCCAACTCGGACTCCGAGTAGCTACTTCTCGGAAAAGCGGCCCGAGCACGGCGGCGCTGATCTGATCACCATGTCGTACAGCTTGTCCATGATTGTACGTGAACGGCGTGAGGCTCGGTGGCTAGAGTGCACGACTGATATTCTGCGCAGCCGGACTACTACTCGGTCATCGACTCGCTGACTTCACTACTATCGCCCAACGGCTTGATGGGGGTGGTCGACTTCTACGTTCAATCCAAGGTCGACGTCAGCTTCCGGAACTACACTGGAGGTCTCGTCGACCGGCATGTGAACTTCTTTGGACGGACCTTCTGGAGAGCTTGGTTCGACATCGACAGGGTCGGTCTCGAGCCCAGCCGCCGTGATTACCTCGAGTATCGATTCGGCACTCTTCTCAGCGCCAACGCCCGGAACAACAAGCTCGGAGCCATCCCTTACTACATCTGGCTGGGATGCCACAAGAAACCTTTTGCCTCATCTAGTCTTCCTCAAGAGATTGTGGAATACGTAGATGCGCTCGTCACCGAGTCGCCATATCTGCTGCCAGCCAATGCTCCCAACGCCCTGACGCGAGCTGTCCAGAGGACTGCCCCCGAGATCCGCTCCAAGGCCTTCGACGCTGCCGTGTCCAACCTAGCATCGAATCTTCCTCTGCCGGCCTTCTTCTACCAGAACCATCACTGGCGCATCTACTACGACGAACGGTTGAAGAAGCACACGCAGTTCAATGATGAGTACATCTATGCTTTTACATGGGAAGACTCCCGCGTCGACGCCCGCATCCTCAATCTCAAGTCCGACGATGTGGTTCTGGCGATCTGCAGCGCAGGTGACAACATCCTGTCTTATGTGATGCAGAGCCCGGCTCGCGTCCACGCCGTGGATTTGAACCCGGCGCAATGTCACCTCCTGGAGCTCAAGGTCGCAGCTTACAACGCCCTCCCGTACGAGGAATTCTGGAAGATCTTTGGCGAGGGCAAGCACCCCGACTTCCGCCAGCTTCTCATATCCAGGCTGTCGCCGCACCTATCCTCGCGCGCCTTCCAGTACTGGCTCAGCAACACGCACGTATTCACCAACAGACGCGGCCGCGGTCTCTACGACACCGGCGGCTCCAAGCATGCCATCCGAGTGATGCGCTGGATCGCGCGCATCTTTGGTCTCCAGCGTTCCGTCGAGGCGCTCCTGGAGGCCAGGACGCTGAACGAGCAGCGCGAGATCTGGCGCGCCAGCATCCGCCCCGCCCTGCTGTCCGGCCCCGTCAACCGCCTCGTCGTCTCGCAGGAGGCCTTCCTCTGGAGCGCCCTGGGCGTCCCCAAGAACCAGCTCGCCATGATCGAGGCGGACCACGCGGCGGCGTGCGGCGGCGACGGCGGCGGCGGCGGCGGCGACGCGGGCAGGGCCACCCGCTCCCGGGCGGTCTGGAGCTACATGGTCAGCACCCTCGACCCGGTCGCCGAGAACACGCACATCGCCGCCGACAACCCGTACTACCGCGTCTGCCTCGCGGGCCGGTTCTCACGCAGGTGCCACCCGGAGTATCTGGCCCCGCAGGCCCACGCGCGGCTGTCCCGCCCCGGCGCCTTCGACGGCCTGCGCATCCACACGGACGAGATCGACGAGGTCCTCGCCCGCGTCTCCCCCGGCACGCTGACCGTCGCCGTCGTCATGGACTCGATGGACTGGTTCGACCCGCGGTCCGGCGCGGCGGCGGCGCAGATCCGCAGGCTCAACCGCGCGCTCGGGACGGGCGGGCGCGTCATGCTGCGCAGCGCGGCGCTGACGCCGTGGTACGTGAAGGAGTTTGCGGGCTGGGGGTTCTCGGCGAGGCGGGTCGGGGAGAGGAAGCCTGGTGTGTGTATCGATCGTGTCAACATGTATGCCAGCTGCTGGGTCCTGACGAAGACGTCGAACCTCCCGCCGCCCACGCCGAGCATGGATGGAGCCGTGGGTGCGGAGGTGGAGAGTCTAACGATCTGAGAGCTTCGCCGAGATGACGAAATTCTTTCTTGTTTGAGCAGTGCGCAGTCGAACTGGCTCGCTGCTTTACAGCGAGCTCATCATGACGGCTTCAGCCACGGTGCGTTGTGTGTCCAACACCAATTCGATCACTGTGCTTATCGGATCATTTCACTGTATAATAAATATTTTTTAGATCATTTTACTGTGCTGAATATTTCTAGATATATTTCACTGTGCTGAATATTTCTTAGAGTATTTTACTGTGTGCAATGCAAATTACGCTAGGCAAATCTTTTTTTTTTCAAGGGTTCCCTGGCCTTGGTTGCCTCGTTTCCTCATCCCCTCGTCCCCTCATCTCCTCGTCCCCTCGTCCCCTTGCGTCCTCTCTCGTCCTCTCTCGTCCTCTTTCATCCTCTCGTCCTCGTTAGATCTATTCGCTAAACAGCTAAACTAGACTAGCTAGACTAGACTAGTTAAATAGCAAAGCTTAAGACTAGAGTATAAGTAAGAAAGGGTAAAAGGACAAAAGGATGAAAGGATAAGAAAGCAAGAGGATAAAAGGATAAGAGGACGAGTAAGAGAACAAAAAGACAAGAGAACGAGAGGGCAAAAGGGCAAGAGGGCAAGAGGGCAAGAAGGCGAAAGAATAAGAGAACGAGAGAACGAAAAAAGAAGGCTGAGGACACACAAGCCTAAAAAGAAAGCCCCCGATGCTGTCAATATTACAGAACAAAGTTTTGCCGTGGATTCATTTGCATTGTATATAGTAAAATACTCTAAGAAATATTCAGCACAGTGAAATGTACTGAGAAATATTCAGCATAGTGAAATATATTGAGAAATATTCAGCACAGTGATTTGATCTGATAAGCACAGTGATCGAATTGGTGTCGTGTGTGTCGCGCTGTCGAATTCATTCTCAAATCGAGCCACATACAAGTTGACCATTGGCATGTCTACCCTTGGCGAAGTTGGAGGCGTTGGATTGGTCCTGAGGATCTTCTCGAATACTGCTCGCAATCCCATGATTGGCTAGCAATTCATGTGTTACGAAGATGAATGTCAGATCGGCAACCGTAGTGCTGACACTGTTCTTGGACATTCACCGTCTCCCCGCCTCAGCCTCACTCGCGTCGTCAGCGCTGATCCCACCTCCATCTTTAATCGTATACGAAGGAAGGCAAACTCTGCTGGTCCAGCCCACAGCTGCGCAGGGTCTCCCCGCTACCAACATTCTGCTTTATTATTTTTTGCAATCTCCTGATTCCACCAGCCGCCGTAGTCATGTCAACAATCATGGTATCTAGTTGTTCAGGAGACAGTGGCCAGCCGCAACTTTGAGACTCCCAGCTTCATTACCGGAATATTCGGGTACAAGTACATATGGTGGACTTGAGATGTGGTGTTGCCACATCGTGAGGCAATGCGGCGATTGCAAGGAGTTCTGAAGGCATTCATGACCACGCTTCGATCCTGACACTCTTGTCTTAAAATTATGGCTTTAACAATGTTGCTGATACGGCATTCCTATTTCTCAAATTCAAAATAATATCACAGTCTTCCCCACAATGATCATTTTGATCTATGCGAAATGCGGAGCGTTGAGGAAGAGGCCCATGAGGACGCCGCCGAGCGTGCCAGCAATTGGTATGGTAAAGATCCACGCCATGACAAGCAGCCCGACTCGTTGGAAATTGACAGCCTTGAGCGTGCCCTGCTATAGGTCAGCATGCTGGATTGAGACTCAAGATCACCGCGCGCACACGACGAGACAAGAGGATTGCTGTGGCCGGAGAGGGATAGGTTGCTTACATTGCAAAGACCGACACCGACTGTGGCACCCGTGATGCACATTGAGGTTGAAACGGGAAGGCTATACTGCGAAAATACCAGCACGGTCACCGCGGCGCCCAGCTCCATGGAGCAACCACGGCTAGGGCTGTGGTAAGTGATCTTGTTTCCCATCACTACATGTGTATCGAGTCAGTATCGAACAACACGTCCAGGTTGAAGTACGCCACGGAACTCACCCTTCATGATGTTATATCCATAGGTAATAAGGCCGACCGAGATGGTCGCAGAGAGCACCGCCAGCTGCCAGACCGGGACGGACGCCTTGGAGGCAGCCGCCTCGCCCGTGGACCACGCCGAGTAGATGACGGCCCAGGGCCCGACCGAGTTGCCGATGTCGTTGGCCCCGTGCGCGAACGAGGCGGTGCAGGCCGTCAGGATCTGCACGAACGAGTACGTGTGCTCGACCTCGTTGGGGTACTTCTTGGCGTGGGCGTAGACGCGCTGCATCCGATCGCCCTCGGGCGTGCCGGCGACGCCGGTCTGGGCGGCGTGGATGTCGTAGTGCAGGCCGTACAGCGCCCCGACGACGAGCATGGCCGGGATCCTCTTGGCGAGGATCCTCATGTTGTGTAGCTCGTAGATCTGTCCCGGGCCCATCGGGTTGTTATGCAGTGTCCTCATGGCCCAGCCCAGCGGCCCGCTGTTCTTCCGCAGCTTCGCATGGAACCTGGCCTCGCCCTGGGCCACCAGTTCTTTATAGCCAGGTTGGGCGACTTCATTTGTGATGGCGTGCTTCTCGGCTGTAGGTGACGAGGTCCGGACTCCCTCGAGGACAGAGCCTGACGAGCTGGCCGAAGTCTCCACGCCCTCGTGGTCCTCTTGAACGACCGCGTAGTTGGGTATAATGGCCTTGTCACTGTCTCCTGGGGTCGCTCGCTTGAAGAGAAGAGGTCCATACACGAACTGCCACCCCTTAAGAGAGTTGTCCTTCTTGATGATCTTGGCATGGACGTAGGGAACGAAGAAAATCGCCGCGAGCAATGCGACTCCGGCGCCGGTACCCATCGTCACACCGGCCACATACCACCCAGGTTTCTTGTTAAGACCCAGGTTGGGCGAGCCCTTGTAGACAATGGACAGGGTGCAGATCGTGGCCGCGATGAGGAAGAAGAATGGCGAAGTCCAGACGGCCCACGGCACGGGGTTCTTGCGGATGTGCACCACCAGCTTGATGAGCATGAAGATGGACGCCGCGAAGCCCGCCGAGATGGCCGGGGCCATGCCCAGGCCGGCGAAGATGGCACCGAGACCTTTCCCGCCGTGCCAGCCCCACTGGACCTGTGCGGCACCGACGGTGGCGACACCGACACCGGCGACTGCGGATATCAGAGAGTAGGTCGACGAGACGTGGGCCGAGTGGCGGGTGCACCACATCACCCAAGACGATGCGGCCGCGAGCGCGCAGGTGAAGGCGAGCATCTGGACGCCGGCATCGCCCCGGAAAGCCGAATTCGGGATGATTCCATTCTTGATTGTGTCTGCCGTCCTCGCTCCGACTGTAATCGCTCCAAGCATCTCGAATATCGTGCCAAAGACCATGGCTTGTCTGTAGGTGATGGACCGAGACGACACGCTCGTTGCCCAGGCATTGGCGACATCATCTGTGTCGAAGAGTCAGCCACTGCACCTCGGGAAAAGCACCCTGATGATGGGTCCCAACTTACTGGCTCCATTGTTGTAGGCATCCAGCAGCGCAAACAGCGTGCCAATGACGAAGACATAGGTGTACTGGTCCAACATCTTGAACGATTGCCTGTCACGGCGGACTGGTATCAAAGGGAGGAGAGAGAAGCCTTGAGGCACTGGAAGTTGACACACGAAATAGGTAAATTTGCGCATGGACATCAAACTCTATATATGCTCAACTTCCTCAGGATCCAGGGCTCGTGCATTCGAGAAGCTTGCCACTCACATTTTGACTGTCACGACGGCTGGACCCGGCGAATACGTTGTCTTCCGAAACTAAGTATACAAGTTCCGCCCGTTTTGGAGCCCACGTTTTCGATCGCAGAACTTTGACTTGCACGCACAAGCGAGATTCGTCCAACACATCCGCGTGCCGCTGGGTCCTTCTGGGTTGACCCGTGGGGGCCAAGTGCCAGGTTGAGTCCTCCTCGCGCATGATCTCTGACCGACTGACGACAAATGTAGAATACTTGGCGACACCGTCAGCTTGGCGGTACCCATCGTGCGGGACGGCCTCTATATAGGATTGGGACACGGCCGGCCGACAAGGCTCTCGGCGTAGCTTGGCAAATCGCCAGGCCAATGAACCTATAAGAGCCGCGTCAGAAGCCACGTGCTGAGATCGCTGAGAGATGTTCCAAAGCTGGTCAAAAGTCTTGTTTTCGACGGCTGCGCGTATTGCCACCCAAAAGGGAAGTCAATCGCAAGCTTTTGATTGATTCGAGGAGTACTCGGCCTGCCATTCTTACTTTGCATCTCGGTGATCGCTTTCAGCAATCCGCCGCGGGACGAGCGAACTCTATTATTGAGAGCTCTATTGTCGAAATCTCATACGCTTACATACAATCCGCGATACAATCATGCCCAGGTGGCTACCGCCGGTCAGCAGGGAATGATGCCTGCGGGAGATTGAGCAGCAGTCGGGTCGACTGCGAAAACTGTGGTTTATGCACGTGGAGACTCATGCCCTGCTAACCACCAGCAGGGGACTGAAACCTGCTGCGGGTAATTTCAAAGCCCAGTTGTGTGATTGTAGCATCTCGTTACGTGATGGATAGGGCTGTATATCATCTTTTGGTCGGCAGAAAATGTCACACGCGATCTTCTTGCACGTGTGGGTAGAGTTGTCTGGCACGTGGGCAAGTGGTGTTTTCCAAAGAAGTATCCGTCGTTCCATCCCAACATGGCGTTGGAGAGATTCGTCTGGTTGCATTTACCTCTTCCATTTCATTGGTAAGGCTGCCTAGGTACCTGGTCCTGCATGGAAGAACAGCTCAAGCGGGGTGTCCGGCATTACCTACCTAGGTACATGAATCGACCTCTGTTGGGGGGGGGGGGGGGAGACTACCCAGTGTTGGGCTTTTGATGGCTTGGTTATCAAAAGAGAGAAAACAAATAAAACGAATGAGTAAATAAATAAATTTGCGGCAAAGGCGTTTGAGATAGAAATTCCACAGCGCATCATTCTCCCACAAACGACATACAAGTCTGGCTCATTGAAGGCCAAGAGGAGATACAGCGCCTAGCGCCGTGAAGCAGACTGAAGGCCATAAAGCAATGCAACGTATGAGTTGGGCAGTACCAAAGGGTATCCGGCGCTCTCCAAGCGTCTGTATACCCTAGCCAGTATTCTCCACGGTGTCACCGCCGTGGTATGGAAAGGCCGACTATGTCGTCGTCGATCACGGGATCCAACTGCAGATCGGATGCTGCCCCCCACTCACCTTCCTAAATGGGCCGTCGCATGCACGCAGATTGGCTATTGCAAGCCGGGGTGGCGCTACCACTCGCTAGCACCAGAGGGTAGGGCGGTGGGGAAGGGCCACTCGATGTGTGATTTGCATGAGCACATTGTCCGCACTCCAACAGAGCAGACATCATGAAGGCTCGAGATTGTCCATAACAGAGGCAACCGCCTGCTGCCTGGATACATGCCACCGTTAGGCAATGGTTCAGTCAGCCGGGAGTAGTTTCGGACCAGGCATGACCACTTGGTATCATGCAGCATTTCCAAGAATGCCACGACAGTCGGCTGCCTATCTGGGCTTGCCCTTGAGGACTTGACCGTTGCCGCACCGGGTGTGTCCCCCCTCGCCTACACTATTGACCTCCAAGACGGGTGTGGCTAGAGTACCTCAACAACGTCCAGATCCCGCGCCAAGTTGTTGCCGTGGCGCGGCGCTGAACCTGAGCATCTCTCACCGAGCATTTGACTGTGCCGAGGTCGCCGAGAACTCCCGAGCAAAGCGTTTTCAACCTTGGCGCGGCCCTGCTGCGCCTGATGGACTCGGCGAAGTTCTCTGAGTGAAGAGACTCGAGGTCACCCGATCTGGGGCGGCTTACGGCGGCTCAATCTTCTTCGAATGGAATCACCGGGCGTCTTCTTCGCCCAGTGCAGCGTCAACATAAACGGCTGCCTTGCTTGCACCGCTGAGCGTCTGCTACACCCTGGGACGCCGAGGCGCTGATCACGTCCACAAGTACAGCCGCGGCGCCCGTTGCGTTCAATCTTGAATCGTCCGTCGTCGGTCTCTTGTTCGGAGCATCGGGTCGTAAAACGCGTCCAGCTGATTGTCCCTGAAGAGGAGGGTATTTGGATCGACTTATACGCGCTGACGGACAAGGGGAATGGGTGGCCTGACCTTCGGGGGCGTGAGCGAAAGCTCTCAGCTTGGCAGCGACGGATAAACTGGAGTCTGCTAACGTTGAGTCCTGTTGCGCCTCCAGTGAAGGAGACGACCAGCTGGCTTCTTTCGCCAGCGGACACTCGTGCTGTCTCGATCAGCCTGCATTTCCTGTGGACCAATCCATGTGCTGTGGAACGAGTTCCGGTGCCGAGTCCTTCTTCAGAGACATTCCAGGCATCAACGTGTGACATCTTTCAGAGTTTGACGGGCAAAGAGAACCTACTGTAGGTACAGTTCCTGTTACAATTAGCAAATAAGAACCTCTAGTCTCTGTGGCGCACCCCAAGTAAGCTGCGACGTGTGACCACCGGGCTCTCACATCTCACCTGAGGGGTCGAGATCCGGCGATATATTTATCAGGAAGAGGCATTGAGCATTCGAGCGATAAATGGTGTCGGCAGGCATGAAATCAAATGTTGATCGTAGTGCTGCCTCGACAAGGGCGAGATGGTGGCGCAGAGAGACTCGGATCCAAGTTACAAACCGACTTTGGCCACATATGAAGCCCCAAATCAACGAGAGGGCGACCCTCCGCATCAAACAGCCATCAAAAGAATGAAAATTGGTGGCCTCGGTCATCTGCAAGACGAAGAAGGCAGTGGAGGTCAGAGGTACGGGGCGTGAGACAGGTGTGGCGTCCAGGAAAGGCCCAACCCACTCGGCCGAGAGATCTCCCAAGATCACCAAGCAAGTCACGTAAGCATCAAAGAATAGGTACGTCCTCAACTTGAAACAGCTGAAGAGGGCAGGCAGAGAGCGTGGAGGTCCGGCGTAAGCCATTGTGACGAGGTGACACCACCCAGACTGCAGTGCCCGCAGCTTCAACAGCAGACTAAGCGGCACCATCCTCCTCGGCCACTCGAACCGAGCCAAGACAAGATGCAGGACGTAACCCAACCCACATGAGTCCTTCCTTACCCATCCGCGGTCACATGTACGCAAAAGCCACAAATGCGGAGTCTGTGGCAGAGTGTGGTTGCATACATAGGGAATAAGACAACGTGCAGGTACGCACTTGCGACCAGTCCCACGGGCCGCTTCGCCATTGGACAGAGAACGTTTGGCAGCTGCTGCGGCTGCAGGAGCAGCAAGAGTGCATAAAGGAATGGGGCCTCCGGGCTGCGAGCTCTGCACACCATCTTTGGTATGGAATCCCCGGGTCGAGGTTGTCAGCAAATCGGCTTGGAGGCTGGGTCACGGTTATCTCCGGGTGCCAGTTGCCCATCCATGTGCCCTTGCCTGGATCTGCCGTCAAGGATCAAGCACGACATGAGTCTTGCGGTGAGAGTGAGACGTCATGGTGGCCGTGCTGACATGCAGACAATGATTCCAATTGCCCCGGCGACACAACAGACCAGCATCGCTCGCGACGGAGGACGGCAGTGAAAAGGTTCCACGAATTTTGTGCACCTCTGCGAGAGTACTTTCCGTGCCAGGAAATGCTGGCTTGGTAATCGACATGCAGATAGATGATGGTGATACCACATTTCGGATGGTTTGCAGGCGTGGGTCGTGTGGTAACGACGGAGCTGACGTGAGATGCGCTGGGTGTCGTTTCTGCTATCTGTTTGGACGGCAGCTCCCAGCCGCATAAAATCACACGCTCGTGGACGGGATAGATCGAAGATCCAGTCGTGATCTTGAGGTAACCCAAAGGAATGTGGCCTGCCGTGTTGCAGGGCTGTGACGACAAAGGAAGCTCGCCAGTCGTTTGAGATGGGAACTGCAAAGGGCTGCTGCGGTGTCGCGAGAGAAGCGCGTTGGTGGCACTGCACGCGGCTAATAACATAATGGGTCTCGGTGGCTTGCGTTTGCTGCAGCCCGCCCCGTAGGGCTAGAGGTGTACGTGTGTCTGGGGCCCAGGGACGGGTGGAGGTCCCGTTTCCGGTCGACGCCGTTGCATGCACCGTGGGTGTGTTTCCTGCATCGATCGCCTCTTGCACCAGATTTCTGGAAACACCTCCAGGAGAGAGCCCGCCGTGAAACTCAGCGCCAACGCGGCAGCTTGTGTATCGTTCAACTGCATGATCCTTGAACGGCACCGCAGTAGCGCGACTCGTCATGGGTGAGTTTACAATTGCAACCCCCTCACAACTCAGGCTCAAGCTCAAAGCTCCGCAAGCTGAGGCCGAGACCGTGGGGCTCAATCTGTTCGAGAGCCGGGTGATGACGCTGTAGCATCGTACCAGTCGGTATCTGGCGAATGACAGTGAGGCTTGGAGGGCTTGCAGAAGCGTTCGGCTGCACACCAAAATCTAGTGCAGCACCTCTCACACCGCAGACAACGCCTATTGTTGCTGCACTAACGGGAGGAAGCAAACCCTCAGCCCTGTCCGTGGACAAGTGTACAGGGGCTCCGGTATTGATCCTTACCATCACCTGGCTGTATCTCAGATTTCTGGGCTCCGCGTGAAGGGCGTAAATTCTTCTACAGGCACGTGGATGTCCGGGATGCCCTTAAAATAGGAAGAGTCCTATTCGCCGAAACACTAGAGATTGACGTGAACGAGTCACAGCCTCTAGTGAGGCCAGTGCATGTCGAATACAGAAATGTCACCATGCAGGTTAGTGGCCTGCAGTGGGCTGAGCAGCTCTGCCCTTCACTCCTGCGCCAGACTGCAGAGCGTTGGGTCATCCATGGGGCTGCTGAGCACTTGCAGCAAATCTGACCAGGGTGCAGGGCTGCGTACATATATCAGTTGCTGATGTCGTCCCCAGAATCGCAACGGATGGAGAGATAGAGAACATCGCAAGCCGATGGCCCGGAGTCTGGTGTCATCATCTCTCGCCTGTCATCCGCCCGTCGAACAGCCAATTCCGTGCTGTTTCCTCGCCCTCGATTCAGTATGCAGGGTCCCAGTTCACTTCAACTACCGACCTCGGACCCCCCCTCTCCATCCTCAGATGGAGGAGCGAAATCATCGAGGGTGTGTTTGAATTGTAGAAGAAAGAAGAAGAAATGCGACAAGAAACTTCCATCGTGTGGAAGGTGCACATAGTGAGTTTCCCCCTTTGTTTCGAGGACGAAGCGCGGAGACTGAGGCTGACCAATGCGTTGATGTTGGACAGCTCTCTTGAGTTCTGCCAGCATGAAGACGACCCTGTAGCCTCTCGGCCGGCCGAGTCATCAGGACGCACAAGTTTCGAGGCCACCGGAACCGTCAACCTTCCAGGGTCGTTCGCCGCAAGCCCATTTTTAGGAGGCCAATTGAGTCCAGCGAGCCTCACGATCAGTCCCGCGCTTTTCGCACCCCTTGAGACGACCGAAGATGTGCATCACTTCGTTTCGCGGAGCCTCTCGCAAATAATGGGGGACAGAGTGACGACCGGGAGCACCGTACGACAATATTTTAGTACCATAAATGTTTGGTTCACCATCATAGAAAGATCAAGCTTCGAGGAACGTTTAGAGCGAATGTGGACGGAGCCCTCAGCCGAGATCGGACTGCTAGCATTGTGCATGCTTCTGATCGTCCGCTCGCCAGAAGAGAGCCCGGTTGTTTCGATGCAGAATAGTCTCTACCATTCGATAAAGACGCTTTGCGGTGTTGTGGCGGCTAGAGCGCCATTGTCGACCTCCGTACTACAGGCGCACCTGATGGTCTGCCTGTATGAGCTTGGTCATTTGATGCCACAGCAGGCATACTTGACTCTTGGTACCTGCATCACCATTGTGAGGGCCTTTGGTTGGCTGGACGAATCATTCTGGGGGCAAGACCAGTGGATTGTTCGGGCCAGAGAGTTGAAGCTGTGCTCAATTTTGTGGTGGTCGATGGTGTTTCTCGAAAGGTGCGTGAGCTCGCATTCCTACCCCCTCCTCAAGGGCAAGAAGTTGACTTTGAACAGTGGTCTTCAATCAGAAGAATTGGGATATCCCCAGATCATTCTCCGTCCTTCCTTTGCCATTCCATTCCCAGAGACATTCGATCCGATCCTTGAACTATCCCGTGGCGGTCCAGAACAGTACGGCAGGTCCATGCAAGGCGCCGCGGCGTTCAGGTTCGCAGACGACGGCGATGACAAGATAGACACGATAGTGTTTCCAGAGGCAAAGTCGGCATCCCTTTTGTCTCAGGTGTTGGAGCGAACAAAAGCGTCAAGTGTGCCGATCCTTCCGCGCGAGACGTTGCATGCTGCAATTGTGGGCCATGCTCGCACCATAGTGTCGACGCCATGGAAGGACGGAAGCCGCTTTGCTGCCTTGAGCCTCGCATACACGTAAGAAGCCCTTTGCCTGGCAGTTTTGTGCTTGTGTATGCTGAAGACGTGCTAGTGCAATGCTCAAACTCAATCATCCCAATCTAGGCATCGGCAGGACTTCTCAGGTGGTCTTTGATCCCAGCGACACGAACGCCGTACAGAGCACGATGCACGTCGTCGATTCGATCTGCCATAGCGCACAGCTTATCACCTCGTCATCGGGCGGGTTATCATTCCTGGGGCCATTGGTGCCGACCCTGGCACACAGCATGTTTCTGGCGGCAAAAATCCTGATAGTATCCGGAGGCGCGTTAGTGCAGGGCACCGACTACTCAACCAAGGTGCAGCTGCTGCGGAGCTCTCTTGAGGTTTTCGCAAAACGGTGGAGGATTGCTGGTATGTTTTGCCGCCCAGTAATCGAGCGTATGCCGAAGGAAGACTGACGACTGGCCACAGATCGATACGTGCAAGCGCTGAATGCAGCAGCGGTGCGACCGCACGCGAGCCGATTACCCTCGAGATGATGGCCGGCGAGGCAGGCCTCGTCCCGCGCAAGCGACACGTGGGTTCTTCCGAGCGATGAAGACGGGGATGGCGGGGATGTATGCCTGAAGAAACGAGCCACGCAAAAAGGCGTCGTGGCTGCCTCGAAAGTTGGCGTCAGGATGGAGACGCTGAGCGTCGTTGATCCCGTGGTGAATGGCACAGAAGGCGATAGGTGGATGAAATAACGCCCGCCCAACAGAGCGGCAAGGACTGTCAGGACAGCACAGGATGATACCCTTCTCGCACTAGATGAGACCGCGGCATACTAGAATGGTGCAGGGCTGCTGGTCAGCAAAGTGGCTCACTTAGTCTTTGGAGTTTGTAATCTTAAATGAGTGACGTCGAGGTCGACATTCTGGTATCTACTGGGCGTGGCGCATTCCCAATCCCAAAGCAAGAGGCGCACGGCTGCGGGACCTGCCCAGTGCGGTGTGTATTACGTAAGGCATTCAGGGATGCCACCCTCCGCGAGGAACAGCTGCCATGTACTGTACTTCTGCATACTTACTCAAGTGGTAATACATAGCTACGCCCAGCTGTTTCGTTGCCCGGAATATTCTCTTTCGTTCTTTTTGCCTGTCTTCCTCTCTCCTCTTCGCCTTTTTGTTCTTCTCCCCTTTTGGTTTTCTCTTTTCGTGTTTTGCCGCCCAAAAAATCTTAAGATACAAACGGACAAGATGAATTCGAATCTATTGGGCATGCAAGTCGTTCAGCGGGTGAGACTCGGGGACATCCTGACCGACCCTTGCCGCTGGTACCGTACTGTACTTACTGTACTTTGTACTTGTATTACCATAGCAGTACCACAGTATATTCTGATCCGATTCCCTCCGTCGTGCTGTCCCATGTTTGCTCTTTACATAGACGTCCGACAAGCCAACCTTGGAACGCCTTAGCCTGTTGGAACGTGCGCAGCATTTCTTTATACAAACACCGTCTCGTAGGCATATGCTTCCGTTGCCGTCCCAGTCGGTTCCGAACATCTCATTCCGGAGTTTTAGCTTTCTCATCAATCTCTGACAGCATCGTTCTGATATGTCGCATTTAAACTTTGTGTGCTGTGACTTGACAATTTCGCCGGTGACCTGCTCGAGTCAGCTACGATCACAGTACCGTACCGGTGAGGCTTGGTACCGTCCAGCATCCTGATGTCTCTGCTTTTCAGGGCATCGGATCTTGATGTGCGGAGGAGCACTCACGTCAGAAAGTCGGTGGGCGCATGTGCGACGCGATGTGTGGCGCCACTCGCCGTGATACTATGACAGGCGGGGATTTTCGAAGCTTTCTAGAAGCTTGTCCCGTCTGCTTTGAAACCAACAAGCCTCACGCAAGGACTCGCTGCTTTCGGTCGCCATCTGCTGCCCAATTGACCGCCACCGGCCGTCTCGTGCGCGGAGCCGCTCACGATCTGCCACGCCAATTCAAGGTCTGATGATACTCAAGTAGTCATACTATGGTACGATGCCTCCAACTTCCGTCTGCACCGCCAAAGAGTCGTCCCATTCTCTTGGTGCAAGACGTCGTCAGGCTGACCGGCACTTACTCAGGAGATTCTGCTTGCGCGTTGCCGAGGTTCCTGCGGCCGTCGTCATGCAAACCACACGCGTGACCATTGCTGGAATTGCAGCGCCGACTTGTCAATCTCCACGTCCCTTTTCTGGATCGCCGCCAAGCTCATCATCCCAGATCTGCCTGTGCCGGAAATGTTAGGTCGGGCCAGCCACCGTACCGATGGGTACACTCACTATTTACAAAGTAATATGGTCTTCAGCCCATTGCAATCACTTGAAGCTGTTGGCACCAAGGCCGATTCCGACAGTTTCGCATCCCACCACGGCTTCACAAGCTTTCTCAGCACCTCAATCTGCCTTGCCATGCCTGGCAAGGCGAGCAACTCGGCTCCGCGTGGTGAGGAACCTCCTTATGCCACGGCATCAGAAACAAACCTTGCGATCCTTTCAGGAACTCTCACATCGAGGACTCGGGCGCCTAAACTTCCCGGCAGCGAGACCCTTGTTGACGTGACGGTGGGGTCAACAGCCCTGGAGAAGATTTCCAATGTTGTCTGCGCACAGAGTGTGCCCCACGAAGTTTCGCTGGGCCTCTCGCCGATCTACCAGCTCTTGGCGCAGCTTGTCCATGTCGTCGTCCCGGTGCTTTTCTGCAAGAAACAAGGCGAGTTCGCGGCTGCCTTGGAGAGCTGATGAGGAAGAACGATGTGACGCCTCTGCGCCCGTCAGCCGAGCCTACAATCTTAGCCAGCGCTAGCTTGAAGGCCAGTCCTCTGTCGGCGCGGACCCCCGTGCCTTGATCCAGGAACAGAGAGCCGGGGCACGGTCTTCCTTGCTCGCTTCTCGGATCTAGGGTTCAGGCTAACCCGGTATCCGTACTATCGGATACCTCGAGAAGAAACGCTTAGCGGTTCGTAACAATCACGCCCGCCTGTAACAGCAGGGTGGCTGTTCATCTCCGGATGCGACAGCGCGCTTCAAGGCTCTCTCACCTTGAAATTTACATTTACCCAACCCGTGTCATCCGTTCCCTGCTCCGACATTTTCGGCAGAGTCTCTATTCTCCAGTAAATAAAGACAGCGGCTGCGAATGACTATGTCATGCATTCGCCTTGCAGATTGGCGGCGTCAAGGGCCAGGGTATCTTTCCATTTTCGGACCCTACGTCTCGTGCGTGCTCCGCCAACACCGCTCACCGTCTTGGACAAATCTACCTGTACCACTCCTCCTGTGTCAAATCTTCTCAAGCCTTCTTCATAAGTGGACGGGCGACCCAGTTTTGGAGCTGCACCAACAACGTCCTTGGTGCCCGACGCGACCAGCCAGAGAAAATAATCAACGATCTGATGTTGCGACTCGATCTTCGCTGGCACCTCAGATCTGTATAAACTTCCCTTTTTGGTCTCACCCGCCTTTGCAATGACTCGGTGTATGAGTCCCCATCTCACACTACGATTGCACTGATCCATCTCGAGAATTCTATCCACACCCGAGTGATGATAGTCACGTCGTCTTGATTTCGAAAACTTCATATTTGAGATGAGTTCCTCGTCCTCCTCGTCCTCGCCTTCGCGCAAGTCGCGTAAAGCTGCCAGCCTTTCCCACGTCTACTTCTCCAACGCGGTCTATTTTCCGAATCAAAGGATCTACAATGGCGATACACCGGGGTCGATGAACTACAATTGTATCAGCACAGTCTATTACTGCTTTGCTAAGGTCTCCGCCGACGGAGGTGTCTTTGTAAGGGATATCAGCTATTTTTGAGATTCCGCACCCGAGGATCAGCCGCTGACCTTCTGAACAGCTTGGTGATGAATTTGCCGATGCGCGGGCACCTTGCGACGGAGTCTCAGGCGGCCTGGGATCCCTGATGCATCTCAAACAGAAGCACCCACATCTACAAGTTATCCTCTCTATCGGAGGAAGCCAATCAAGCCACGTCTTCCCAATCGTGGCTGCCAGCGCAGTGCTACGCGACAATTTTGCGAGATCCTGTCGGGGCCTGGTGGAGGCTTCTGGTCTAGATGGTATAGACGGTCAGACGCCTTTTTTTTTCTGTGCCACATCCCTCTGCGACGATGCTGATTTCGTGGTGCAGTTGTTTGGCAATATCCTGTAGACCCCTTGGAGGGCGCCAACTTTGTCGCCCTCCTCGCCGCAGTACGCATGTATCTGCCCGAGGAAAATTACCTCCTGACAGCCGCACTGCCCGCTTCACGTACTGTTTTGGGTACCATTGACCTCCGTCGGGCTGCGGAGTACCTCGACCTGCTGAACTTGATGGCCTATGACCTCTATGGCCCGTGGAGGTCCAGATCAGGCCACCACGCCCAGCTATATCCATCATCCAGCAGAGAAGACGAGAGCTCGTCCGGCTCGTACGCCGTCTCCTATCTTCTGTCACAAAACTTCCCCGCGAAGAAGATTCTCTTCGGCATTCCTGTATTCGGACGGCATTTCCCAGGCGTGACCGGGCCAGGGCACAAATTTGGCAGGCCGAGCGGAGATGGAACGATTGACTACAATCAGCTGCCGCGCAAGGGCGCGAAGGAGGCGGTGGACCGGAGGGCTTGTGCGGCTTTCTGTGTGGGTGGTGGAAGTAGTGGCCCAGGATTCATCACGTATGATAATGTCGAGACAGTGAAGATGAAGGCTGCTTTTGTGAGACAGAAGGGTCTAGGTGTAAGTCTTCTTGGCCTCCCCAGACAGGCATTCCATCAGAGGCTAATCATGTGTGTACTCGCATCAGGGACTCTTCTACTGGACTGGACCTGCCGATGCCAAAGAAAGCAAGCGCAGTCTCATTGCGACCGGATTCAAGGCGCTGCACAGCTCTGGCTGATGGCTCGCAGGCCGTCTCGCCTTGCATGGACGAGTTTCTAGCTTACGAATTGGAGTTACGGGTCTTGAGAAAAGATGAGCACTGGTGCTCATGGGGAAAAACGACGGTGAGTTTTCCTTTGTCAATAACTTGGGGGATCTGAGAAGACCACACATGAGCACACAAGAAACGACAACAGGCTCGGCATGGTTGGGGATCTTGAAAGCTAGAGCGCAAGAGATGGATACCCAGCAAAATCGGAGATACCCTCACGCTACGGGAAACGATGAATGAGAGCACGACATTGAATGCGGACTCGCTAGACGATCCAAAGTGAGCAGTCACCCAACACACCCGTGTCATGTTACATTGCGGTTGGATGTGTCCCCCCCAACATGACCCAGCATGCTGCTCTCTCGCCCACATCGGGTCGCTATGAATGCCCATCAACAACTGTCTCCCCTCCCATTTGCGCCAGGGGCCCCAGTGATCTCCAGCCAGCTCGATGGAGGAAGGCTGCAGTGCAACACGCCGGCTCCTCCTGCAGTGACATTCCCTTTCTCCACGACAGAAGGGCCACACACAAAAAGTACCTCACGTGCCGTTTCAGAGTGCAGCGATCCCACGCCAAGGAGCGGGTATGGTTCGACGCAAGAAGAGAAAGTAGAGAGAAAAAAGACTTTGTATCGTGCATATGCAGGTGAGAAGGGACGATCCGATGCGCGATGATGACATGGTCGGCGGAGAAACCCCAGTTCAGCTCCCACGGCGCAAGTTGAGCCTCGGCAGCGTTATCGATGGCCTTCCTCCCTCCCCTCCCCCCCACCCTAAAGGAGGCAGGACATCACCACCTTGGTTGCCACATTTGGATCGTCTTTGAAACGCATCCTCTCGCCCCGGGCTGAAACGCATCTGCATCGTCGTGCGATTCTTACAAGGTTAGTTCGCTCGGCTGTAAGCGTTTCGATACAGTCCAGCCGAGAGGTGCTTGCATTGCGGATGCGGCGCAACGTCGCTTAGAGAATAGAGTCTTTTTTGCCCCCCCCCTCCCCTCCCACCCCTCCCTCTTCTTTATTAGCCTCCACGTGGTAAGCTGGTTCGCACTCCTCTACCGATCACTGGTGAGTCATATCGGGAACTGCGCTGTTCCTTTGAGGGCCGACCTGGTCCTGCATATTGGGCAGCGACAGCCAAGCGAGGTTGAAACACATGCTACGCTGCGCTGCAGGCGTGCGTCTGGCTTCCAACATGCGTTCCTTTGGGTTCGACAGCTTGTGCTGTTCGTTATTAAGTACGTTCACGAGAGGTTCATTGCAGAGTGGTATCACAACGGCAGAACGGCTCGGCTCTTGCCGCTCGATATCGTGGGGGTTGCAATTGGGACGACACGATCTATTATGCCGAGCTTCGAGGAGGTGTATCTTGCACTCTTTGAGGAATGTGTGGGTTCCTCATGCCACATTTGGAAAGCTGGACATACATCAGACGAAGGAGTATTCTTTCTCCCCTCAGAATGCTGGTGAGAAAAGAGGGGGGGGGGGATCTCGCAGGTGGGTTGGTCGTGGGGGTAAAGCCTAGCCTGAGTCAATTACACTGGGGTCGGCAACTTGACGCATCGCACCAGACCAATATGGTATGGTCTTGGGTGTCTCCAGGGTTCTCAAAGTGATTGATGCGTGGATATCATACTTTCTATGGAGATGTAAAGGGGGCTTCAGAATTGAGTATCCGGACAGCAGAATGCAGTGGAACATTTGACAATTGATTTGAGCCGGTTGCTGTACCCGTGCCTTTGAGACCGCCTGTTCTCTTACGTAAACATGCTGCAGAGCTAGGACCCTGACCTGGGAGCTGGAGCCGAGTCGAGGCCGTCTCACATGCAACGTCGCCGGACTGCGAGGCTCCCAGATCCACGACCAAGCAACCATGAATATCGTGGAGGGCAACAACCTCCTCGACCCGTCGTCACTTGATGCCGGTAAGCCTACGATAGCTGCAGAAGAATTCCTTCTAAAGATCTGAATCGCCCAAACCAATTCCCACTGACCCATCTCGCGACAGTCGACTACGACCCCATAGACCACCTCAACTCCCTCTTCTCCCACCCATCCGCCGCCATCACCTCCATCGCCCGCGTCTCCTCGACCCTGCAATCCCACAAGGATGACCTCACGGCCATCATCACCACTCAGGATGCCTCGCAGGCCTGGCGGCCCGACTCGTCGCTCGAGCGCATGCAGACGGCCCAGGCGGAGCTGGCCTCGCTGTTCCAGCGCATCGAGGGCGTGCGCACCCGCGCCCAGCAGACCGAGCGCGACATCACCACCATGACGGCCGAGATCAAGCGCCTCGACGGCACCAAGCGCAACCTGACCCTCAGCATGACTGCCCTCAAGCGCCTGCAGATGCTGACCACCGCCTACGAGCAGCTGCGCGGGCTGGCGAGGACGCGCCAGTACCGCGAGTGCGCGGGCCTGCTGCTCGCCGTGCTGCAGCTCATGAAGCACTTCAACAGCTACCGGAGCATCGAGCAGATCGCCGTGCTGAGCCGCAACGTCGCCGACCTGCAGAGGGAGCTGCTCGAGCAGGTCTGCGAGGATTTCGAGATCGCCTTCGCCAAGGGGGAGATCGGGGCGCGGAAGGGCACGCTGGTCGAGGCGTGCGCTGTTGCGGACGCCCTGGGGGACACCGCCAAGAGTAGGATCGTCACGTGGTATGTCAACACCGAGTTGCGGGAATACCGGCAGGTGTTCCGCGGCAACGACGAGGCGGGCAATCTTGACAACATTGGGAGGCGGTATGCCTGGTTCAAGCGGATGCTCAAGACGCACGAGGATGAGCATGCCGTCATCTTTCCGCCGCACTGGAGGGTCAACGAGACGCTGGCTATGGCGTTCTGCGATGGCACCAGGGACGACTTCAAGGGCATTCTCGAAAAGAGCATGAGGCGGACCGATGGCAACAAGATCGATGTCAACTTGCTTCTGAGTTGCTTGCAAGAGACGATGGACTTCGAGCAGGGCCTTGAGAAGCGCTTCGAGAGTGAGTTGCCGCGCGCGAGCATCGACACGCTGAGCTCCTCGGATGACCGGACTCAGAATTTCAATGGGTCGATCTCCGTGGCGTTCGAGCCGTATCTGAGTCTCTGGGTCGAGTCTCAGGACAAGACATTGGCTACGATGATACCGAAGTACAAGACTGGTCCCTTGATACCAGAGGACGAGGAATTCTCCACTAGTGCTGTCATACCCTCGGCCATCGAGCTCTTCCAGTTTTACAAGATCACACTTTCGCAGTGTGCCAAGCTGTCTACTGGAGATCGGCTGTACGATCTAGCCAAGATCCTAGCCAAGTACCTCGACGAGTACGCGCAGCAAGTCTTGCTGAGTTTTCTACAGAGGGGAGGGCCCCAGGGACCGGCACTCAAAGATACTGTCTTGGTGCTGAACACTGCGGATTTTTGGCACACAAATACGAACCAACTGGAGGACAACATCAAAAAGCGCATTGATACGGAGCTTGCAGCGAAGATCGACCTGTCTTCGCAGGCAGACACCTTTCTCGGCGTTGCTAGCGCCTCTGTCCAGGTATTGGTGCACAAGGTCGAGGCCGATTGCGAGGGAGCCTGGCGGGAGATGAAGAACACCAACTGGAGGGACATGGAGAGCGTGGGTGACACCAGCTCTTACGTTGGGGAGTTGTTGAAGCACATCAACACACAAGCAGAAGAGATCCTGTCGTTCGTCGTCAAACAACAGTACGCAAGAGCTTTCTGTGACAAGCTCGTCGATCGTCTGGCGGCTGCTTACATCAACAATATCATCCTGTGCCGTCCCATCTCTGAAGGTGGCGCAGAGCAGGTATATGACTCCTCACAAAATTGTGCCCCCGCGAATGCTGACTGTTTTTGTAGATGCTCCTCGACAAGTATACGCTGGTCAAAGACTTCGAGAAGCTACTGTCCTTCCACAACTTATCATCAGGCTCCAATCCTCCAGCATCATACGTCAAGCGCGTCAACCAAAGCATGACGCGTATTGATCCGCTCCTGAAGACCTTGCAAGTCCGGCCGTCACCCCCAGAGGGCCTTGTGCAGGCCTATTTGATCCACATCGGCGACCGTTCCGACGTCAATTTCAAGAAGATTCTTGAGATGAAGGGCGTGCGCAAGCAGGAACATGCCCACTTGCTGGAGCTATTCGCTATTCACCGGGACGGCGCCGGCGCGGACAAGCAGCTGGTCGACAACTCGCCCTTGCTGTCCTCACTTTCCTTGACCTCCGCCTCCGCCCTGGGCGGCGCGAGTCTTCCAGGCATGAATCTGCCTGGCGCTCCGGGGGCGGCTGGTATCCAAGGCCGGTTCGATGCGGCGTCGCTGGGAGAGAAGCTGCTCAGTGCGGCACGCGACGCGTCTGACCGTCTTGGCACACCTACAACGGGAGGTCCCGCGGGGCCACCAGGGGAGAAGGTCACCATTAATGAGAACTTGAAGAACATTGGCAAATTCTTCAGAAGGGATATTGGTGTCAGGTTTGGGAAGAGGGACATTACCCCGACTAGTGGTGGCGATGATTCTCAGCGGGGGTAGAGGGTGCTGACTCGGCCATCAGCAGGAAGTGAGAAAGCGCACCCATCTACGTACGTACGGAATTGAATATACAGGCATTTTAATGTGGCAAACTGTCAGAACACAATCGTGCACATATGCGCTATAGCCATGTTGCTGGACTAAGACCCACCATTCTCAGCAGGCGGCTATTCGCCCAAAGCAGACCGTTGGAGCGACTCGCTGAAAATAGACGCAGGAGAAGCGACACCTCACAAACTTGAAGAGCAGCAGATTCCAGCCACTCGCTGTTGAGCGGGCTGCGGCTAGCCAGGCACCGCGGTTAAGGATCGTATTATTAGCGAGCCTGAGAGGCTCAATAAGCCCGGGACAAGAGACCGACGAACGATGGCAGCTTACTTTTGCTCAAAGAGGAAACAATTCCTCCAATAATGAGATTACGGCATGCATGAGAAAGTTGGCGTGAGGGTGAGCAGGACGTCCCATGGCGTTAGACCAGACCCACTTGCTTGCAGCCGGTATAACACGCCATTGGCCTGCTTAGCGACGGTGTGCCAGGGGTCAAGCTTATGTTTGAGCTGGCCTTGACGCTGGCCCCCTCGGGCTCTACTTGTTTCCTTCTCAAGGAACCGGAGAGGTGAGACACCGAACTGTTGCTCGCCACCACGCGTGCAGTTTCAACGGCTTTCTTTATCTAGATCACATGGCGTTGTCGATCCAGGGGCTATCACCCGCGCGTTCCAGCCGGTCCAGACGGGGTGCTGGCCAGTCATCCGCTCGTCAGGTTTCGCACCACCACGACGTTGGGGAGTCTGCGATGAAGATCACCGCAGTCCTCAGCCCGTACGTCGGGGGCACTCCTCACGAAAGGGGCCTAGAGCTGCCGCGATGCGACAGGGGAAGGAGGGGCCAGAAAGAGCCCTACACGCTGCACAGCCGTGGTGTGCGGAACCAAGGTGTCAGCCCAGCCAGACGCGCTACGCCGCTGACAGCGTCCCCATGCAGGCTTGCCCCGCGATGGATGCGATATTGGATCCTTCCGGCTGGCTGGGTACCACGACTCTCACCCAGACAGCACGAGAAACAACCCGGGAGCAAAGGCGGAGATCTTCTGGAAGGAATCTTAACGGACTGGGTATTGTGCTGCCAGCATCCCGGCATTTTTCAGCATACAACACAAACTACTGCGCCCGTTCGCCTCGCGCCCTCATGGATCCTGGTGCCACGCGCCAACGTGGGGAGTCCCACGCGAGGCGATGGCAACGATGAAGGTCTCCACCACATCTCACCACGGAGCTTGTTGACGTCGTTCCTGAGAACCGCGGGCAGTGCTACCTGTACCTGCGTGATTGCGTTGGGCCGATTGGATGGAATGGATGGACGCGCGATTGGGCCGGAAAATTCTCAGGAGAAAAGTGCTGACAGTCACTGGCAATCATAGTCAGCCCTCTTTCTTGCACATTGACATCGGAAGGGCAGCCATCGGCCGCCACTGTGATTACCTTTCCAATCCTGCCTGCTAATTTGATGGTGTGACTGATTCATCTTCCATTTTGTTTTGTTTTCTTTTGTTGCCATCTTCTCTTTCTTGCACATCCACGCGCGCACCCGCTTCTCACCCGCCAATTTCAAGCACAGCGTACGCACCGCGGACGAGGGGGCACCAATGTTGGATCCCAATACGGGTCGAATCGTCGACGCAAAGACGAGGTGAGAGACAGGCCAAGATGTCCAACGCCGGCCCTCTCACCGCGACGTTCTCGGCGCCGGCAGCCTGCGCGACCGCCACGGGCTTGTACCAGGTATGGGACTCGGACGATGCGTACCACTACGAACAGGGCCCGCTGGCCTCCATGACGAGCTGCTACCCGGCTGCCTACGATCCGGTGCCCGAGCAGTACTACTCGCCCGGTTTGTGCCCGAGTGGGTACACGGCGGCGTGCTCGAGCACGGATGTGGTGTCGGCAGCGGCGACGGAAACGGCGTACACTTGCTGCCCGACGTAAGAATTGCCTCGGGCCCACTGGGCTCCATGAGTGAGGGGTGCTGACTGCCGGCCATAGGGGTCACGACTACACATGTGCGGCGGGCTCGACGACGGGGCAGCGATACCGGGGCTGCATGACGAGCTTGGGTGGCCCCCTGGCCGTGCCGGGCATAACGGCCGTCTCTGGCGGGAAGACGTATTCGACGTCGACTATAGAAAGCACGGGGTTCATGATGGGAGCCAATAGTGTGGCTGTCCGGTTGCGGTCGGGCGACTTCCCGGCCGGTGCTATTGCGATGGTAAGTTCTAGTCGGAGCTGCCTTTTGCCAAAATCACCTTCAAGGAGTCGGGGCTCACTGACAGTCCACAAGCCCACTACATCTACGACGGCATCGATGTCACGTGAGACGGCGCCGAGCTCGTCCACAACCGCAGGAAGTACCGGTACATCGTTATCAACAGTGGGCATAGCGGCGGTCGCAGCCGGCTCAGTAGGAGGAGCTCTCATCATTGCCAGCTCAATAGCCTTGTTCCTGTGGCTGCGGAGGCGCAAAAAGAGAGAATTAGAGCAGATGGCGTGGAGGACACGGAATCGAGCCTTCTCGCCACCCAGGCCCCCCAACCCCTCAGGGCCGCCGCCGAAACGACCTCCACGGCCCCCATCGATCCCTCCGGCGCCCCCACCCAAGGACCGCTCCTACTGGGCCCCCTCGCCGACGGTCAGCAGCAGCATGGCCGACGCCAAGAAGGCCCGCCCCGACTTCCGCCGGTCTCGCTCCTACGACGACTTCAAGAGGTCCTACGGCCGCGAGACCAGGTCGACGTTCGGCAGCAGCCTCAACGGGCCCTTTGAGCTGCCCACGGCGGCGCGGGGCAAGAGGGACGCCGTGGAGCTGTACGAGCTGCAGGGGAGCCCGGGCCCGGCCAGCCCGACCTCGGCGACGGGGCTCGTCTCCCCGTCCACCACGGCCAAGTTCTCGCTCTCGGCGACCCATCTGGTCTCGCCGATGAGGTCCAAGGACTCGCTCGGCCGGTTCGGGACGCCGCCGCCGCCGCCGCCGCCGACGTTTGGGAACCAGCCCGCGGAGCTCGAGTCGCCGGCGCCCAGCCTTGATCTGCCGCGCGCGCACAGGAGGATACCGACCGGGAACTTCGGCAGCAGCAGGACGCCGGCCGAGTTGCCCGGGGACCATGAGTCCTTCAGGAGAAACGAGCCGGCGCCGCCCGATACATTCCTGTAACAATCATGACATTTTTATTTGTTTATTTGGGAGGCGTTCTTTCATATAGGCTGCTGGAGGCCAGTTGTTGTACGACTAATTTGGATGCGGCCCTTGTATATTGTGGGCAATTGCATTGCTAGGCGCACGGTTTTGTTTTCCAGAGACAGGACTGGAAAATTCAGGAATGATGGGATGGCTTCGTCGATCCTCGTTCATCAACCTCAGCAGCATGCTACAGGACTTACAAAAGATGCATCGACCTGCCTTCGATATTTATTATTATTGTATTCTCCGGGATTGGTTTGTGAAATCACACTCGGATGCCAATTCGCTTGCGCTTGTCTCAATGTACCTCGTTGATATCGACGGCTGTGATGGTAGAGGCGTGGTTGCCATACGATCTTGCCCCGGAATCTTCCTCAGCTGCACGACACTGTGGGAGCTACCAGATAAATCTCCAGAGAATATTACGTATCATGCCTAGTCTAGCCGAACTCTGCTCATCTCGAAGACTGCTCGGAGCCTAGGCTTTCGGATTGTGATTGGCTTGTGTCACGCTGAGTTGATTCTTACCCTTAAGGCAAGAAAGGAGCTATCTTTTTCGGCACCAGGCGGGCATATCATCTTCTGAAGTCGGGCTGCGTACGCATATCTAGATCCGTATGTTGTCGCTCTTCACCGATGACGGTTTGAATCTTTCCTTTCCGCACGTCCAGCATCTAACCAGTCCGACGTTCCAGTCTGCGTATCATATCATTTTGTGCTATTCCAATCCTGTTCGTTGGCCTTTAGGGATTCGCAGCCTAGTACCAGCCTGGTGAGGGTCACCATAGGGCAAACGTCCATACCCAAGCGCAAGGGTCACAGCGCATGCGTCAACGATGACAATGTACACCTCGTTCACGGCAGGTCCCACCTTGAGGCCATACCGCGCAGCCATCCATCAGGATGTGGTGATGGTCTGCATCGCGGAGATGGATTCCAGGCTTACCACCCAGCGTCTCATGCCCACCCTCTCTCCCCTTTAAGTAGGACGACCAGCGATACAACACGTATAATGCTCTTCATTACATCTCTGCTCAGATTCAACCTGTTCCTGTCGGCGAAGTCGGTGAAAAGCCAAGGTTGCTATGCAGGAGCAACTCTATGCTGCTGACAAGAATCATGCACGCGATGACTATCTTGCTGCGGATTTATATGTGTGGCCGCAAAACTTCAGAACTGGAATGTCATGGTGTCAAGACGATGATGGTGTTTGTCGCAGGATTGAACTCGTAGGTAGAAGGTAGTGGCATCGTTGCCACATTGTCCGTTACTTACTGGAGATCCTGCCATTGTAAAGAAGGTTCTGAAAACCCCTGTGACTATTCAGGACTGACTCTAGCCCAAATCGATCCCCACTGACGAGAATCCATTCTCTCTTCACGATTTGGCCCTATTGGTTTGTTTTGTCGACTGCACGTGAAAATGGACAAGCAAAGCCTTGGGGGTAATCAGTCAGCCACCTCGTACTGATGAACAGACAATGCTCAAACACGCTCATGGTTACGATTTCGTTGACATATGAGAAGTGTCTCCAACGTAAGGCAAGGGCGACTCAGTGGCGCATCTGCGCAGGCATTTCTTCTCCGCGCTTTAATATCCCAAGTCCGGCAAGGTATCCGACAGCTGGCAGCTTGCTGAACTTCAACGCGGGGGACGGGGGGGGGGTGTGCAGCGCTGGGAACCCGATTAAGCACGAGCACATGAGTTGTTGTTGAGATGGCACACGTTTTGTGATCCGTTGTAGTCTATTCGCACCGAAGACTCCCGTATACCGTACACTCATGACCAAACTTAATCAATTGTCCATTCATGCCTTCCAGAGCCTCTTGGTAGCCTCGACCATACCGACGTCGGTCGTCTCAAACTCGTACAGTCCGATACCCGCCAAGATGGTCGCAACGTTCAGCGCCCACGTGCAGAACTTCCTGAGCATGGGGTAGCCCCAGGTAGGGACGTAGTCGATGATGATAGCCTGCAGGCCGAGGTGGGAGTGGACGAGCAGCGTCCCGACCAGGATCGCATCGAGGGTCGGGTTGAGCGAGCCGGAGGCGAAGGGCGCGATGCTGAGGGGCACCAGGGCGGCGGCCATGCCGCGCTCAAAGGTCCAGTGGTAGTGGCCGTGGGAGGGCGACGGGGAGGGCACGGGGGCCGGGTCGTTGACGGTGCCCTTGACGACCTCTGTAGAGCGAGCGAGCACTCTGTGTTAGCAAGAGCCGGCAGACAAATGATGTTGGAGAAGATCGAGCGGGCGAGCACGTACGTGGGCCAGGAGGCAACAGACATCTCCGGCTCGTGGCGTGGAAGGCTGTGATCTGGGTGATGGTGGGCTTGAAGGACGGCCTCGAGAGCTGCTTCCGGGCAGCCTCGGCGAGCAGCGACGGGCCAGCCCGGGTCGAAGGTGCCGTCAATCGCGAGGCGGGCGCTGCGAATGCAGCTGTCTGCCGCAGCAGGGACGAGCGAACAGCCGACGCCATTGTGTGGGTGTGTGGTCTTTTCTTCGAATGGCCAATTGGGGTCTGATGCGGGCTGCTGGCGGTGGTGAGGATTCGGACCGTCTGTCTTCCAGATCCAGAGCAGAGGGCGAGCTTGGTCGTTGATGGTGAACGTCGATGATGTCTTGTGTGCTTTAGCCGACGGCTTGCCGAGCACTGAACCAAAGCAAAATCGGAAGCCCTACGATTGGCTCGTGGTAGTGAGCGGCTTCGACAGGGATCACCCTGCAAGATGCTTCGACCGCGCGCCTGCCTGCCGGCTGCTTGTCGATAAATGATCCCGGCTCCAAATTTTTTGTAAGGCTCAAAATGACAATGCGTCGCTACGTCTACCATTCGCCAATCCCAGAACACGAGACGACAGAAATCCATCCTCTATCGACCAACACCACCGAGATTTCCGATGCGATAAACAGACGTGTTGCCATCCTGCCCGGACGGCGCTTCAAGATCGAAAGGAGCAGCCCCATATGGCTCCGATGACGTCCCTATACCGGTCTCTCCCAGCGCGGACCCTCGCGTGCCGCGACTGTCTACGAACTGCAGCCCTGGCCTCGGCGTGCTTGCAAAGAAGATGGCTTGGCACGAAGTATTTGTCCAAGGTCAAAGCCTCAGAGGTCGAGTTCGCTTCCAAAGCACGTCAAATTGCGCAGGGGAAGGCGCCGCATCTGTTCGACGAGCTCGAGGAACGGGGCTTTATCAAAGACGTCGTGGGGTAGGTAAGCTGGAGCTGCTCCTCGCCCCGAGCCGAGTACAGGACGTGCTCTAACAAGCGCTTTGCAGGACTCGCGAGTTGATCAGAGAAACCATGTTACGAAAACGAGTTTTTGCCTACTGCGGAGTCGATCCGACTGCTCGGTCTCTCCATCTGGGCCATCTCGTCGCATTCATGCCGCTGTTCTGGTTGTATATGCACAACTACAGCGCCATCACGCTCATCGGAGGCTCGACTGCCAAGGTCGGGGATCCAACCGGCAGGTCTGAGAGCCGACCGGAGATGACGTCCGCGATGTTGGTCCAGAATCTCGCCTCGATCCACCACCAGCTGAAAGCGTTGTGGCTGCATGTCGACGAGGCCGGCCGAAGATTCGGCTTCTCTGATGAGTGGGCCTCGAGGAGGGGTATCGTAAACAACAACGCGTGGTGGAACAAGCAGCCGATGTTGGAGTTCATGAAGCGGCTTGGCTCCTCCGTGAGGATCGGCCCGATGCTGGGACGAGACAATGTCAAGAAGCGGATCGACGACGGCTCTGGCATGTCCTTTGCCGAGTTCTCCTACCCGCTCATGCAAGGGTGGGACTGGTTTGAGCTCTTTAGGCAGCGAGGCGTCCAGCTGCAGATCGGAGGCTCCGACCAGTACGGTAATATCCTCACGGGCGCCCAGTGCGTCAAACAATGTCTCGAGAACGAGCCCGACCCGGCGGTGAGGGAAAGCATTCCTTTTGGGAAATATGACCAACCTCTTGGCTTCACGGTACCGCTTCTCACGGACTCGGCGGGGAACAAGTTCGGGAAGAGCGCCGGCAATGCCGTCTGGCTGGACCCCTTCATGACCTCTCCCTACGACATGTACGGTTACCTTGTGAGACGGTCCGATGACGAGGTCGAACGGCTATTGAAACTCCTTACTTTCCAACCTTTATCCGACATAGCCAAGGTCATGAATGAGCACAGAGAGGACCCGCCGAAGCGAGTTGCGCAGCATCTACTGGCATTCGAGGTGACAAGGTTTATCCATGGCGACAAAGTTGCTGTTGCGGCACGGAATGAACACAATCTGAGATATGCAAAATCGACTGGCACAAGCAATGCTACCGAGCAGAACCCAGAAGACTTCATGAATCAGTATAAGGCTGACAGAAAAACAACTCTCACAGTCGACAACAGACCGCGGATAGATATGCAGCTACCCTTCCATCTCTTGGAGCAGTCACTCGCGCGCATCGTCTACGCAGCTGGGCTGTCGGAGAGCGTCTCAGATGCCACGCGTATAATCAATGCACGCGGTATTTACATAGGTGGTTCGCCTGGCCAGAAAGGTCACGAGAACAAGGGTATGATTACCGAACAGCTGGCGTACACACCCGCCACGACGTGGCGAAACTCGGCGAACAAAAACTTTTTGATCGACGGAAAGCTGCTGCTGCTGCGCAAGGGCAAGCATAACCTGCGGTGCATCGAGCTCGTCGACGAGCAAACGTGGGAAAAGAGCGGGCGGGAGTACCCTGGCCAGCCTAACACGGGAGCGTTCCGAAAGGCCATGGAGAAGATGCAGAAATTGGTCAAAGCGGCCAGAGAGAAGAAGGAGGAACAGGGTGTGCTGTCCGAGAAGGATCGTGTCTCCATAGAGGATCTTCCTGCCCCCAATACTCCTGAGGGCCGCAGGCACGCTCGGGATGCGGTAAAAATGTGGAGGAGACAAGGCCTGATCAAGGAGGGCGAAGAATTGTTCTTTTGATTATGGCTCATGGCTGCCTCTGGCCGGCTGGTCTGTGAGGGCTATGGTATTGGCGAACACAGGCATGTCACAGAAACTGGGAATAGACTGTCCAGAAGGAAGGACATCGGCTTCCATTTCAAGTGCAATGCTTCTAAACCCGGAGGTTTGGATTTATGTATAAGACAACAGAAGGAGTGGATAGACTGTAGAATAGCCACCCCAAGCCTAGATACCCGCTCCTCCATGATACGATTCCAGTTCCGTCACCGATATAACACCGTCAAATCATACGTCGGCGCAGGGAAGCTCTTCAATTTCTCCATGATTTCCCCATCCGTCACGTTCTTCTCCGTGATGATCTGATCAAAACTGTGCATGCCATCCATATACCTCTGCAGCGGGTCCCCGCCCCCTCTGCCGGCGTCCGCCGGCCGGCTCTGGCCCGTCACCAGCGACGCGATGTACTGCTTGCTAACCACGTACTTGTGCACCCTGTACAGCAGGCCCTTGATGACGCCAAACTGCACGAGCCGCCGCACGTCCACATACCGCAGCACGTCGAAGCCAGCGTCCATGTGCAGCCGCAGCCAATCGGCCACGGTGCGCCCGACGCAGAAGGTCGTCATCAGCTTGACGAGCTGGTGGTTGCTCACGCGCTGCCCGGACGACATGATGCACACGTAGTCGGCGCACTCGTCGACGATCCCGGGCGTGCCCCCGCCTATCCCACCCAGCCCGCCGCCGCCGCCTCCGCTCCCAACGCCGCCTCCGCCTCCGCTCCCAACGCCGCCTCCGCCTCCGCCACCACCACCACCGTCGGCGCCGCCAGCTCCGGCGCCCGCGCTGCCCGCGCCCCCGGCCTTGTCCTCGTCCGCGGCCGCGGCCGTGTTGGTCGTGTAGTAGCCGTCGTTGCTCACGTTGGCGACGAACTCGTGGATGCCGGGGCGCAGCGCGTAGCAGCCGCCGAAGAAGAACATGTCGAGCAGCAGGACGGTGTCGTAGTACAGCAGGTGGCGCAGCGCGAGCTTGGTCAGGTCGAGCGAGACGTCCGCCGCGAAGGCGATGCGCCGCACGTCGCTGACGCCGTCGATGTGGGCGATGACCTTCTGGAGCGTGAGGTCCCAGGTCGGGTCGACGACGTCGGCGAACTTGAGCTTGGCCACGGGGACGTGCCAGCCCTTGACCTCGGGAGGGGTGCGGTGGTGCGGGAAGAGCTTCATGTTGATTGTGTTTGCGTCGTCTGAGATGATGGTGTAAGCCTCGAGACTACGCGGAACGAGCTGATCACAGCCAGAGAAAGGTCAGGGTGCGGGGGACGCGTTCGTTGAGAGCAAACTTACCGACTGGAATCATGCACTCGCCGTAGTTGTTCAGATCCTCCTTGATAATCTCCAACAAACTCTCAATCGGCCTCCGCCCGGCACCCTCCCCGTGCTCCCCCACGCCAACACCACCTTCGCCATCGACATCGCGACTCAGATACTCGTTCTGCTTCTCCATCTCGGCAAACGTCACCGCCAGGCGCCGCACCACGCGCTCGTAGGGGATCTGGTCGCCATCGCCCAGGGCCTCGACGACGAGCCCGAAGTTGAAGATGAACTCGTTGCGCTGGTACTTTGGGTCCGCGATCGCCACGGGGAACCCCAGGATGCTGTACTTGGAGTCTGGGTCCTGCACCGCGATGTAGCGGTTGAAGAAGGCCTTGCGCGGAATGATGTACTCCTGCAGCACGTCGAAGTCGAAGAGACTAGGCTTGCGCGGCTGCTGGGAGGAGGAGGAGGAGGAGGCGTCGAGGGGGACGATGCAGCCTGGGGGTGATTGGGCTACGATTTTGGTGCCTAGGCTTGCGCGTTAGTTTTGCCCATATGAGGAGCTCAGAGATCGGATCTCTTTGGGTAAACTGGATAAGTCATTGTGAAAATACATTGGGATTAAAGACAGGTAGGCCTTACCTTCCTGAGGGAAGAATCTGGCGTAGAATATGCCCTGGATCATCTTGCCGGTTTGTTCTTGGACATCATGAGATTGGGGCAGGTATCATCTCATCGACATCAATCAAATTGAGGCTATTTCGATATTGCTGTCGAACCCGTCATGGAACACTCATGAATTCGGAGATGTACATTTGAGATTCGTTGTTGGTGCAAATGAGAAGCTGGTCCACAGCTCATTGACGGGGTCGTTTCGTTTGCCGTTGAATTGCTTAGTCAGCTGACAACTAGAGCAGCTCAGTATACATTCTTGTCTGGGAGAACGATTCCGGTATTGTAACTTTGGATCGATCAGCAAGTCATGGTTGTTTTTCTGATTCATGAATATGGAGTATCCATTGAGCCTCTCGGACTACCTGTGCTACCAAGCTGATGCCCCCCGAAATGATGTCCCTGACTTTCGGCCCAGTTGTTCCAGTTCGTGGCCCCTCAAATGACCAGCGTCTGAAGCTTTCATCTTACATTTTTACTTCTAGAGATGGGTCGTCCTTTGCCTATGCGGCCTCTGAGGCCCATGACTGCGCTCCTGCGACCAAGTGTGTTGCTGTTCTCTGCTCAAATAGCTAGAAATAGAGGATGCCACACCGTCCGATATGTTGTGCTTCCGAGCAATGTTGTTGGAAAATAGTTGAACGTCGCATTGGAAAATGTCTCTCTGCTTTGGAAGCCTCACATTCCCAAGAGGAAGTTGATGGCAACCTGCACATTACCGCCGCTACGTCTCAATGCGGCCACGTTCTGCTCGAAGTCGTGGAAGCCCATCTCGTTCAGCTGTGCCAGCTGGTCGGCATAACGCTCCTCTGGTGGCCGGCTGTCTGCTGGTGCAGCTGGCTCACCCATGCCGCCGCCTCCCTGCATCATCTGCATGAACTGCTGCATCATCTCAGGAGTCATGCCGAATGGGTTTGCTGCTCCACCCGCTCCGCCTTGCGGCATGCCAAAGAGACCGCCGAAGGGATTCGCCGCAGGTGCGTTGCCCCCGGTCTGGCCAGCAGGATTCGAGCTTGCAGGCGGGGGAGGGTTCTGCGCCGTGTTGCCGCCCGATGGAGTCTGGCCGGCTGCCGGCTGGGTCGCTGGTGGTGCGCCAAACGGGTTCATAAGAGCCATGAACGGGTTATCGCCGGCACCTCCACCAGTCGCAGGTGGGGCACCGAACATGCCAAACATTGGGAAACCGGCTGGAGGTTGTTGGTTTTGTCCGTTGTTTCCCGCCCCAGCGCCCGCAGCGGGAGCACCAGCCGGCGTCGTGTCGGTCGCGCCGGGTGCTGGGAACGCCTCTGCGCCACCGCCGCCGCCCATAGCTCGACGCATCTGCGCAGCTTGTCGCAGCAGATCCGGGTTGGTGAGCATCTGACGGAACATAGGAGACTGGAGCATCTGGCGGGCATTAGGGTTGTTGCGTAGCATCGGGTTTGACTGAATCATGAGGTCGACCATCTGGGGGTTGTTGAGAGCCTCGTTCATGGCTTGGGCGATATTGGGGTTGGAAAGCATGTCGGCCATCTGATCCTCGTTCGGCGGGGCACCCATCTGTGTGAAGCAATACCATGTCAGTCAGTACTCGGGGACCAAGGGGCAGGCGACGCGGCACAGTGTTCAGGGAGCAAGTACTCACACCTCCATCAGCGCCAAACATGTTGGCGCTTGGAAGATTGGCATGGCCAGCGAAGCGAGCACCAGTCAGGCCGGCCAAGATGTTGTCTGCAGAGGTACCAGCGGCCATGTTGCTGGGGATGGCCTGAGGGACAGGTTGCGACGCGGCACTGGCGGGGGCGGGCGTTGGGTTGCTGGCGGCGCTCTTGACGAGATGAATGGTGTGGCCAGACTTGACCTTATAGGAGGCAAGAGTGTCTGGATTCTTCATGACCCTGCCAGAGTAGATGAGGCGCTGGCGCTCGACGGGAATATTTTCGAACTCCTCTGTGGCAAGCTTGTTCTTGAGGTCGGCGACGGTGGCAGACTCGGCCATGGTGATCTGATGGTTCTTATCGCCAGACGCCTTGACCTTGAAGGAGATCTGGGCGTCGCTGCCGCCCTCTGCATTGTCGGCCATGTCTGCTGGTGTCGAGATCGTCGCTCTGTGAGTGTTGGGTGGTGGTAGAACCCGGTGACGTTACGTCGCAAATGCGGCGGAGATGAGGCTTGTCAGATTGTCTGCGGGGTGGGGTATTGGTGCCCAGAGTCGAGAGGGTCGCAGTCTGTTGGCCGGACGAATTTGAAGGAGACCAGACCAGGAAAGCTGAGAAGCTCGAAGTGAGAAGGAAGAGCGGACTGGCGATACCAGGTCTCTCAGAGGGGCTGGAGAATCGGGCAGAGCAACGGCAAAGAGTGCGTGACGCCCTGTTTGGAGGCGGCAAGGACGAAAGTTAGTTGATAAGGCCTCGGCTCCAGCTGACCCTTCCAGCCTGGTCCTGGTTCTAGTCGCGGCGCCACGCTTGTGGAAACAGAGGTATGGTGCGCCACAGTGCTCAGAGGCGAAAAATCCCTTCTTGGCTGGAACGGCTAGGGTGAATGTAAAAATATGACTCAATACGATAGGTGGGATTTTTTATGTAGGTTTTTTTTTTAATTTAATTTATTATCTTTTTATTACTAATTTTTAAAATCTTTCTAAAATCTTCTAATTTTTTTAATTTTTTTCTTTTTTCTTTTTTTAATTCTTAATTTTTAACTCTTTTACTTTTTTACTTTTTTACTTTTTTAATTCTATAATATAAATACACATATAGAGGTTCCCGCTATAAGTCTTGAAATAAGCGAGCCTTGGCACGACTGGGGGGACCCTTGGTTATCCACTTTGGCAGGGGCTCTCTAGCAAAACAGATGCCAAAAAATTCTTACGAGTTTTTTTTACTTTTTCTCCTATAACCCCTCATTTTCAACTCAATGGCACCAAAATACTATATTGCAACGAAGGCTTAAGTCCTTAGCCTTCTTGCTATTAGCTTTAATTATAATATAATTTATTAAATTTACGAAATCTTTAAATAAATCTAACAATGATAGTAGCTCAAAGCTATTAATCTTAGCTGGGATTTTTACCAACAGCTATGTTAAATCTTTGATCTTTATATTAAGAATGCTTCCCGGCCTGGTTGTCTTTCTATACATAGTAAATAAAGTTCTAAAGTCTTTGACTTGGTTTAGAAATGTTAGACACGAAGGATCACCAGGCAAGATAACCACACTAATTGTAGAGGAAGAAAGGATTAATTGCTTAGGTATAGCTGCTATACGAAACTAAATCTTAAAGAGGAAAGAAAAAGTGCCAGCCTTTATACAGCCTTGCCAAAGAGTCCTTATAAGGCCTCGGCAAACCCTAGCCCTACACTTTACAATTAAACCTCTTTAGCCTTAGTTATAACAATTGTTTTCTCCCCAATAGCAGTCGCCCTTAAACGCCTCTTTTGCAATCCTTAAGCTAGAATAAATAAAAATGGTAATAATAATAATAATAATTAGTAACAAAGCTAATAGCCTTTCTCACAGCTTTCCAACTAGTTACTTTTCACTTAATCCATCGCTTGGGTTTTAACCCCTTTTTGCAACCTTAATTACCCTTTCAACCTTTTAAGTCTATTTAACCTTACACTTTTTCGCTTAAATTTTTTAATAGCCAATTTTTTAATAGCCTATTATTTAAAGGCGCACAATAGCCTGCCTATGCGGCAAAATCGCCCTATTATCTCTTTTTTTATAATAGCAATAGCTGCAATTAATAAGCAGTGGCTAGCAAGGTAGGTGGTTTAAGCTTTCTGTAGTTTAGGTATAAAAGCATATACTTATCCTATGTATTAACTTGCAACCTTAACCTTTCTTTTTTACGCAATAACTTTAATCTGCTTGCTGCCTTTAATTATTAGTTTATTTTATTATATATGCTTAACCTCTTTTCCTACTTTTAATCTTTAATTATTAATTGCTAATTGCTATTATACCTTATTATGCATTTAAGCCTGCATTTAACCCTTTCTAGGTTTTAATTAATAAAAAGAGTAAATACTATTACTTTTTCTTTTTTTGCTTAGCTATAATCTTAACTTTTATATAGTTTATCGGCTTATCCAACGCCCTAAAGTGCGCTAATTCCTTAACTAGCAGCAGTAAAAACTATTTAAGACTAGCTTTGCCTAATACCTTAAAAGCCCTGCTTTTAGTAAGTAAAACATATTTTATCTTTACTATTATCCTTATTCTTATTTCTTTTATATAGCCAACTATATAAATAATATTATATCTGTGTATATTAATAAGATTTTAGCTGTTTATAAGCGCAATTTAAAGCGCGTATCTGCCCTTAATAATAACATTGTTAATGTTTTATAAAGTAGTAGTGCCTAGAGTGCGCTTTAATCTATTAGCGGTGCTGCCAACCAAAAGCGCGTCCCTAGTGTCAATAATCCTAATAATTCCAACGATCTTATAATATTATCAAAGAGATTTGTTGTAAGTATTTTTTCCTTATATCTTTAAGCTAAGCTAATTAATTAACTAATCTTTATAATAGATTCCTGCTATTGCTAGTTTCTCCTAACAGCCTAGTGCAGTTTTTAAAACGCCTGCCTATGCTAAGGAATGCTTTTGCAATACTTTTGCCGCTTAGCATAGTAAGTTACTTTTATTTTATAAGTGTTTATATTCTATGTTTAATTAGGTAAAATAGGCCTTAATAAAATAATAAACAATAACTTTACAATTATTAACAAAAGTCTTATAAGCTGAAACAGCATTATTAGAATACGCTAATATAGCGTTTGCAAAAATATTGCCACTTTGCCTTGCCCTAAGTTTAGCAATTAAGTTTTCTAAAAGGAATTATTAATCTAGGGTATTATTAATATAGGCTAAAACGCGCATATCCTAACCTTAAACTTTTAAATCCTACGCCTAGGCAAGTTTTTCTAATTTAGCGATAATTATAATGCTATTATAATTATTTTAAATAAATAATCTTAAATTTGCTAAAACTATTATATTCCTTATTTTAGCAAATAAGCAAGGTTTTATTTTAGATTATATTTTAAAAAATAAATATCTAGTATTATAGCCTATTTTTATTATAGTTTATCTTATTTAATAATATTAATTAAAATATTTAGGCTAATATGCCTTTGCAAATATAAAATAATTCTTTAACTCTTTGGGTTATTAATTTTTTTTCTTTAGTTAACCTTTTTAAGTAATCTTAGCTAATTTGTTTTAATTATTAGCTTAATTTTCTTTTGCCTAGCGATATTTTCCTTTAAATTTCTTATACTGCTAAACAGCTTATTTAATATTTCTTAGGTTATTTTTAAGAATCTATTTATTATACTTACTTAACTAACCTTTCTACTTTATTAAATAATAAATATTATTATTTAAGATTATCTTATTATAAACCTCCTTAATCTCCTATTTTATATTATCCTCCTTAAGGTTAGATAAGTTTGCTAGCCCTTATATTAGCTTTTTTTAATTCCCCTTTTATAATTCTAAAAAGCTAACATAAAAAATATTATGCCTATGAAAATACTTTTCTAACAATATTAACTAGTATGCCTAGCAACTAATTTTTTTAATAACCTTAAAGAGTTTAATATATCTTAGTTAAAATTTTTTAAGTTTTTAAAGCTTAAGGTTTTTTATAAACAATAGTACTTATAATTTTGCATTAAAAAACATAGGCTAATGTTTACAATTATAATACTTTGTCGCTGTTTTATTTACCTATGTTTAATACTTTTGCAGCAATGTTTAAAGCTATTGCAATTTTTCTAGCCTATTATTAACTACTAGAATTCTCTTTGCCCTTGTTAGGTAAGCAGCGCCTCTGCTGCGTGCTTTTTTAAATTTACTAGGTTTAAAAAGAAATAAGGGGAGAAATCTATATAATACCTTAAACGATGCTTTGTTATTTGTCGCGTTAACGGCGAAATTTACTATAAAATGCGCTAATGGCAATAATGTAGCCTAGTTTATTTAATAATTATTAATAAAATATTAGAGGTAATACTTTAACATTTAATTCATTTATTCCATTTATCTATCTGTCTAAGGATGAAACGCCGTTGAAAATCTAAGAGCTGTATTCTCATTTATTAACGCTCTTTAAAACTAGCTAGTAAAAATTAAACCTTTGTTTAATATAATGCCTTTAGATAGCCTATACTTAGTTTTAATTTTAGCATAAAACAACTAAGCAAGTTTATAAGCATTAATATCTTTTAGCACTAGGAAAAAAAATAACATCTTGCTATATTAGTCTATAACTATAAAGATTATATTAACTAACTTATTATTATGCTAAATTATTAGCAAACTAGTAACAAAATCTATTAACAGCTTAGCTATAAGCCTAAATAGCCGTAGTAGGCTAGCTAACTTACTATATAAATAATAGCGGCGTAAGGAGCTTTATTAATACATTAGACACCTAATAGTATACTTTTCAACGTTACTTTTTATTTTTTTCTAAAAAAATAAGCGGCTAACATTGGCTAAAGTTTATTAAAATCTCTAATATCTACCTAGCGGCGAATTATAAAGAACCTTTAAGATTTTTTATCGCAGCGCCTACTATTTAAAAACATATATACACAAATAATAATGCAAAAGCTTATCTTTTATTTTATACTCTTAAAGTAATATATTAAGGCAGTTGCTAAAGAGTGCGTGTTTAATCTCTTAGATTTCTAAATCTAGCTTTTGTTTAATTTATATTAATTTTATTAATAAAGAGAGAAGCAGCGTAGCATATGTATTAAGGCTAATAGCTATAATGCTTACCAAGCCTCTTAAAAACAACTATTTCCTACTTAATGCTAGGTTTATAAAATTAAGCTAGTTATTAAACAAATTTTATATATCTGCTTAATTATACTCTTAAGTGCTATTGCATACTCTAATACTATATATTTATATAATTAAATGCAATTATAAACTAGCTAAATCTAACTAGTCTTTAGCCTTTAGGCTTTTTAAAATTATAATGCTAGCCTAGATAAAAGCAATAACCTTAGAATAAAAGTCTGCAAAAGCTATTAGCAATAGTTAAGAATGCTTTTTAACATAATTTAGTTTTTAGGACGGCACATTGGCCGGATTCTTCTTGCCTAGGATATATTCAATTTAAAAATCAAACCTTAATAGGTATATAAGCTAACGGATTTATTTCACTATTAGCTCTTTAGCTTTTATAAATCTTTTAAAGTTAAGATAATCTAAAAAAACAAAGATAGGGAATCTAGCTTCCTTTAGATAATGTTGCTATTGCTTAAACAATAATATAATAGCAAATATCTCTTAGTTATATATCTTTTACCTATTCTTTATATTGCTTAGCTTTTTAAACTAAAATGCAATTAAATGTTATGCTATTTTGCTGTTTTTTTTCTATGCTTAGAAAAGAATGCCTAAAATAGCATAGCTAAAAGCATTAGTTTATAATTGGCAAAGTTTCCTTAGATTAAAATAATATAAAAGTAAAGCAATATAAAAAGTTAATTTAAGCTAGCAAAAGGCGTTAAAAGCTAATGTATACTTTAGTGCTTTTAAATCAAATAATCTAGGTTTTTAGCCTTGCTTTATGCTTTTTAATATACTTATTAAAAGCTGTGCAATCTTTAAAAACTAATAGATAAAGCATTGATAAAAATTGTAGAATCTAATAAAGCTTTGGATATTTTAGTATATTATAAGTGTTAGCTAGTTTTAGATGGTTTTAACCTACTAAAAGTTTATTTAATTAC